>LD352560.1:75409-147455 GCA_001465055.1 Ptychodera flava | reverse complement strand
CTTGCAATCCTCAGATAGAGTGAAAGGATTTCTAGCTCGACACTCTTACATATAGTATTGGGACGAACCATTCTATTTGTAGGTAGTGTTAAAATTCGATAAATAATGTTTGTTTTGGTGGCGACATTTTGAAACCAACTCAGAGCGTTTGTTTAACAGTGTACATTTGTCAGCATTGATAATGTGCAGCTTTTCTGATATACAAAGATTGCATCGCTTGTTCATGTTAGAGTAGCTCAATGCTTTATCAATGATTGACCATGAAATGTCAAAGTCTTGTCCCTTATTTCTTAAGTTCCATACATATTTTGATAACTCGGTGTCGTTTTTGTATCTCTCGTTGCGGAACGACTTCATGTGATTAGCGTAGCGCGTCTTGAAGGTGTTATCAGTGAGGCCGATATAAACCCTCTCTCCGTTGTCCTCCGTTGATACATTGGCCTTGTACACCACGCCTTTGACTTGACAGTTACCCTTCAGGGGGCATGTCGACTTAACCCTGCAATTGCAATCAGCTGGTTGGTCCTTACGCTGTTCTCCGGAGATTACCCTCTTATTGTGCGATTTGATTATACTTGCCATATTCCTCATACAGCTATAACCCACTTTAATTGTGTTTCTGTTGAAGATCTTGTGAAGTTTAGACCCCTTTGGAAAATATTTATCGACAAGTTGGAGAAATTTCCTGCCGATGTTTGTTTCCACGCTATATATATATATATATATATATATATATATATATATATATATATATATATATATATATATATATATATATATGTTCGACTGTGGTTTTTCAGGTCGTCCCCAGTGTTGTCGGTGGCGTGGTTATGATGTATTCGTTTATAGGGTATTACACACGTATAATATATATCTTATAACCTGTAATAGATGCAAAAAACAATACGGAGAGACCAAAACAGAGTTTCGACTAAGATTCAATAACCATCTGTCCACCATCCGTCGTAACTCAAACATGCCGATCCATTTCAATTCAGATCAACACACAATCCAAGAGGTATCAATAGTTGGCATTGTAAAAATCAATAAAATGGACGACCCACTTCGAAAAAAGCTGGAATCCTTGTGGATTTCCAAATTAAAGACCTGACGGCCTAAATATTCACAGCTAGCTGCTCCCATTGTCTTTATTCAAATTCCAATTAACACTAGCGCCCTCCCAGACGCACTCTAAATACACATAAAAACATTCTCTCAATTGCCATTCAACATCTGAGCCATTCAAATAGGTAAGAACTCCTGTATTTTCGCACGGTCCCTCCACCGTGATTTTCACAATACTGTCACTTAGTATTTTCTCTGACATGTAACTTTTGTACGAAAAATACCGCTGTAACTCACTCCGTGTTAAAACTTTTGTTCTGTAGCACCTGAGGAAGTCCTACTTTTAGGACGAAACGCTGTGCAGATATAATAAACTATTTGAACCAGTAGATTGGTACGTGTGTAATACCCTATAAACAAATATATATTACATATATATTACATACGTATTTATATATACAGGCTTTTTCGACAAACTGAATATTGTGTGTTTCAGCATACTGTAGAAAGACGGCAAAAACTGTATTTGATATATTACATAGAAATATTGAAAAAAAATTATCAACAGCTTCTGCCCCAATACGAGGCCCACTTGTTTGGGTTTTGTACGAAAATCATACATGTTTGAGATAAAGGTCATGAAATGTGACAAAATGGTTCAAGATTTTGTTTAATTATAAGTAAGATTAGAACAATTGGATTGAATTACCTGACAAACCTTGAAATTGGAAAATGTTAAGGTAACGGGGAACTAAAAGATTGTCAGGTCCTCTATAGGAAGTGCAAAACTTTCCCTGCACTACCCCAAAATTTTCGAATCCACCTTGAATTTCTCCAGCCCCCCCCCCCCCGGTGGGTTGTGAACGCAACCTTGATCCTGTGGAAAAATGACGATGTAAATTCGCGATGTCAACCGGTGTGTAATTATCACCCGTGAAGCATATCTCCACCGTGACAAAACATACAGACAACCATACAGCTTCGCCTGGCTCCTGATTTTTTCTTTACCGCTGTTACTGTGGTACGTTCGATCAGCATATGGGCTCCTGCTGTATACAACCTGAAAAACAGATAAGGTTAAAAGGTGAATTCCCGGAGTGCATGTTGTGGAATTAGTACCGCTGTTTTAACAAATTAAACTCTCTCACAGCCCCGCGTTTCCTACGCAGCTCTTATACTTGCATGTGAAGCTGGCTTAGCGATTTAAAGGGACAAAGTCGACCATTTTTCATGAAATTTGTTTGATGCAAGATACTATACTTATATTGTTTGACATGTTGAAAGATACTGAATGAATGGGTGACCATGCACATAGTCGACCCCGCTTTTAGACAAATTAATGAAACCGCATCCATTTTCGCGATGGTTTCCATCGTGTTTAAAAACCGGGCTCGAATATATGCATGGTCACCCATTCATTCAGTATCTTTCAACATATCAAACAGTATAAGTAGTATCTCGTATCAAACAAAATTCGTAAGAAATGGTCGACTTTGTCCCTTTAAATGTGCAGTGGGACTTTGCCTCGCCGGCTCGCTTCGTCGAGCTCTGCTCGGATTTAGAGGGTGCTTGCATGGTCAAAGGCGTAGCCGTCGTGGGGCTATGTGTTTGAATACAAGGTGCAACATGATTCATCGTCGTGTTTATGGGGACACTGATCACGAGACCATGACAATCTGTGAATCAGATTTGCTGATACAGCCCGATGACTTATAAGCGCGTTTGTATGAAAACCGTGTTTGCTAAAATATCGTTTATGCTGAATAAGCTTTAATATTGCGTGGGTTAAACCCATCGTCATATGAAATACCGGGAGAGCCGGATAATTTGTAATCGGGGCATTCCCTATCCAGTACGCATGCGCATTAAGGTAGCCCATCCGGAGAGTGTCGTATGAGATAGTTCTGCATGGCGGGGCTGTATGTACCTGAAGGCGTGGCCGCCTGGCCGGTCACATGCATATCCCTGCCATGCAGACCTACTGTTGTGAGTGATGTGATGTCTACTTGACCGATATTGACTGAGTGCGCCTCAGTGTGTCGGCCAACTGGTCTGAAAGTTCTTGTCCAAAAGTGTAAAAAATCCAGTCAGATTGGTTATTCCTGGGACAAAAGGCATTAATAGTCATAACAAAATAAAGTTGTAAAAATTGTCTAAGATTAGGAACATTGCTCATAATAAATGTATTGCTTTTATTATTGTTGAATACATACATAAGTACCACAATGCACTGGAATCCTGTATGATGCTTTGAATTTATGTCCAATTCACACAATTGTAGTACAGAACCTCAACAGGGTCTTCAGCCGTAGCATTGCACGGTAATGAATGAGCACAGTCACTTGTGATCGGTCTATTCCGCTCGGTGTCTATGCCCCCATAGACGTGTGTACATATGCCTGATAATGTACACACGTCTATGGGGGCATAGACGCCGAGCGGAATAGACCGATCACAAGTGACTGTGGAATGAGCGTTCACACAGTACTTCCTCGGCAACCTCTCTGAACAGTAAATGCATATATATTTGACAAGCTGCAAATAGCTATTTCAAGTGTCATCCATTGTGTGTCCATGTAATGCAAAGAGGACAGGAAACTTTATCCTGTTGAACGCGTTTAGTGATTTTTTTTGAAGCATTGCAAACCAGAAAGGAAGTTCAAGCCTGATCAAATACCAATCTGATTTTATTAATAATATTCATATTTCATAACTACTTATACATTTTGCATGGGTGATAAATGCCTACTTCGAATGGCATAAGCCGACCCTTGCGATCTTTACCAACTTTACAGATTCATGACATTGAAACAGATTTAAAGAAAATTGATAAAGGAGAGTTATGAAAGTGCACCTATCCAATGCAATGCTATACCTGTCTGTCGTCAACTTAAGATACTTGGTAAAAGATGATCTCCCATTTGTTGTTCTCGCAATGTCTTACGGAACTTGGAAGTTTCCGAGCAACCACTCGCAGTCCGGAAGGGCATTGCTTGCCTATCAGGTTGCAGAATACCAGTTGGTATAAGCTAACAAACATGACGTGGCTTATGTCAGATTCCGAGTCTGCAGATTATACTTGAGAGGAGGGTAGGGAGAGAGAGGTGGTGGCAGATGATGATTTCATGATTCTGACTTTTGTTACGAAGAATATTTACAAACATTACAACTTCCGCAAACCGGTTCCGATGTATACATGTATGCTTCAATAGAATTGCCTTATGGTCTGTTTTAGTGTATTACACTTTGACACCAACTCTTGTAATTGGGCGACCTATGTCATTGTTAAAAAAGAATATTTAATCAGGTATATCTTCACATGCGTGCAACGTCACGTCGTCTGCAGGTGAGGCAACCGTCTGAATGTATTTTCTAGACAAAGGGACGTCTTTCCAATGCGTTCAGTAACTATAGTCACACAGACAATCATGTGTGAACAGAAGTGAAACCAGCCAGTATAACCTCAGTGCAAAGTCTAAATACCCAAAAGTTGTCCCATGACACTGACAACATGAGCAAACCGGTAGATGACGTAGGCTTTATCAATGCGGTGACCATGCGCAAAAAAATCTACTCAAGTCTAACTGGACCCCTTAGACAAACGCCGGTGAGATGACTTTTCCCTATACCCGTGCTAGTTTATGTGTCTGGTTATTGTACAGCAATCACTAAAACTGCAACCAACATTCCTGTTCGCAATAGCAGGCTTCGATAAAACCAAAGCAGAAGAAAGCGAGAGACAAAAAGTTGTTGATACTCTACGAAACCATACCCCACAGTAAGAGGAGACCATCGAACAAAATTCCTTTCAATTGTGAATGAAAACACTGGAAACGTGATTTCTTTTGGCTGTATGCCCATGGCCGGTTCATTTAGTTGCGTCATCAGAGATATTACGGTAACTTAAAAGGTCTACTCGAGGAAATTGAGAACGCTGTGGAATTATGGAAATCCCCAACTCGAACTTAATATAAAAAGGCAAAGCCTGGACGTAGTGTCAGTGGTGTACACATTTCACATCAAACCTCGGATAACCCCATCGCGCAGCTATGAGCACCAAAGCGAAAAGTAACGGAGCGGAGTCAGACGACTACACCATGGAGCACAGAACAACCATGCCATACCTTTCGGCGGCTTATCAAGACCGCGTTCGTCCCTGCATCGATTTGGTCGATTCACTTCGGCGGATCGGCCTAGACAAAGACGTCGACCTGCCGGCCGTCGTCGTCATCGGTGACCAGAGCGTCGGCAAAAGCTCCGTGCTGGAGGCCATTTCGGGAGTTCAGTTGCCGAGGGGAACAGGTAAGATGCTGTTTCTCGTCCCTTTATAAATTAATAAAAACTCACGATAAAAATACATATAACCGGCGTTGGTACTGTGACGTCATGTTACCGAATTTGGACACGCAAGCTAGTTTGAGGTGTCAAATTGCTTCTAATTTACAATAGACTTTTTAATGAGATAGTGGTATTCGGGAATATAAGGCTACACGGCATTACTAATTCATATACTTTTCAGACTGAATTTCAAAAGCATGCCGATTCTCAATTATTTCATAGCTGAGAAATAGAAGAGTCGACACGTCATTGTGAGACGAATACCGATGGAGGCTCCCTCAAGTCAAGTTTTGAATAATGATTAGTTCGAGGGAAGAAACTCGCATTTGAATAAGTAATGATATTCGTGGAATTGCCGACGAAACCGAAAGAGCTCCGATTTCGAAGATTTTGAGTTAAATACGTACAAGTGTAGTATTTTTGTACTGTGTTAATGTGATGTCGCTGGTTTTTGTGTGGTTTGTTTTTGTTTTTTGTTTTGTTTTTTTGGGTTTTTTTGGATTATATGTGAGAGACAGACAGACAGAGACAGAGACAGACAGACAACAGACAGACAGACAGCAGGCAGGCAGGCAGACAGACAGACATATCTTTTCGGCTGATTTTCGTTTGTGTAGCCGAGATTTTGTTATAAAACCTTCGTCCTCATTTGTCCGATACACATGTTGGTAACGATCTACACGTTGGTTTGATGAGGAATTGACGTCACAGGAAATCATCGGCCTCTTAACCATCCATCCATGTTACAGGCATTTCGAAAACGAAAGTGAAAATACTTCAGAAGTATTTCTTATGCAAAATAAAGGAAGTCTAGAGAAGTAAGATCTCCATGGTCAACCTGAATTCAAAATATCTGTATTTTTATGTTTTCTCGAAATTAAACTTACTAAATGATGATTTAAGAAACCGGAATTTCAATCATTTTACAATTTGCACCGAAATTGACATGGCCCCTCTTCGTACATTTACCTCTGTGCGTGTCGTGTTTATCCGACACGATCGACTTGACCTAAGTCTAGAATTTCACAGTGGTTTTCAGGTTCTGCGTGTTCTATAATAATTAATTGCCAAAAATTTGGCGAAACCTTTAGCTACTGTTGATTGATTGTGTGTTAATATAATGACCATATGTTTGTTTGTTTGTTTGTTTGTTGTGGAAGCTGTACGCAAAATTTGCGCGATAGAAACATAAAATTCAAAAGGTTTTGAACTACATATGTAGAACAAAATGTTTATGTGGGTCTATAACATGCATTTAAATTTCATTTGAAACTATTTTGGGATAAAGAACGGCCCTTGAAAACGTGTTTACCTGATTCATAATGGAAACGACGTACAACTGTGCGAGCCTTCTGCGCAGACATGTGATGGAGAAAAATTGCGAGAGACTACAATTTTCAACACTCTCCTATTTGACAAATGCAGCCCAGTTGATATTTTGAATAAAATGCTGTCACGGTCGCGGCTGTCGACTTTGGAAGACTTGGCCGGCTAACGAAAATAAGGAGTTACTGAGGAGTCGCCTTGAGGTTTCAGGTGAGCATCAGATTTAATTACATTGTACATTCAGCTTTGTCGTTTCCCTCATTTCAGAAATCGTCACGCGGTGCCCAGTGGAGCTGAGACTGAAGACACTCGATGAGAATGACTGGCGAGGTAGAATCCGTTACGCAAGCTACTCCAAAGAGTCCGTTGACAAGTACATCGATCACCCGGACAACGTTGGTGCCGAGATCCGTGAAGGTATCTACGTAAATTTTGTCGATAACAGGGATTGGGGTAGTTCTGATGTTGAACACAAGGTTATTTCGGTTCCAGCGAGGCTGGAAATATGATCATGGTTTCAAAGCATCGTAAAAATCGATGATGTCATAGAGCAACATCTGACTCATCAAACTTCCTTGTGGTGTACTGTGTTGTAACATGATAAGATTTATTGGTTGGAATCCCCCTTACAACGGCTACACAAATTTCGAGGTCACTCCTTGTTCAATCGTAATCTCAAAGGGTTGGTGTCCGGAAACCTCTTCTCTGTACTTTCCCCTCTCCAGTATTATTTCAAATACAAACTCGCTCTTTTGGAAATGAAGAGAATGATATTTTAGAGTGATAAAAACCCCGCCTTGACAGTTTGATCAGTGACTCGTACAATATAAGGAAGAGAAACGCTCTAAACCATCATGTCAAAGGCTAAGAGTTTCTAACATCATTGGGGTGAAATCTTAATGACAAAAAATGTTATTAACATTTTGATTTGATAATCGTATTATACTTGACATAATATGCATCCTTTTCTTTGTAAGACCTCTCAATTATTTTAAATATGCTAAGACAGAGCAATTGTCATGTGTTATATCAAAACATCAATTTGATACACAACCGCCGTTTTAGATATTTATCTTCAAAATTTTGTGATATTTTAGATATTACTGTTCGAGCATCTTTAAACGTACTGAAAACGTTGCAGTCGAAGGTGGTGCTGCAAAAATGGACACGCCGGCCTGAGTGCCAGTGAGTAAAAGACCGCACAAACGACAACGAACTGCAAGTCTCGGCATAATTGAATTGGATTGAAATTTATCCCTCTTCCATGCGTCATTTTGCGTTCATCTTTGATTGTACAGGCATTTTGTTCTTGTCAACGCGGGAAGGCCATGCATTTAGAAAGGCGACCTTTAGCTTATTTCCTTATCACATATGGGCAAACATATTAGGGTAGATTTGTGAGTGACCACAAATAGAGTTTATATATCTGTAAATAATTTGAAAAGTAAAGGACCGTCGCTGGGCGATTTTTCGTCTTGTTTCGCTTCCTGCATTATATTGTTCATGCAACTTCCCCAGCAGACAAATAGCGTGGTCGCATGGACATCGTTCTCACATGTTTTGAAATCTACATAATGATCTCCACTGTAGAAGCATCGAGGCAGTACGACTGTACTACGACTAATGACACGTCACGAGATGTGATATTATTCACCGTATAACCCATTCAAGATATGTCTATGCCTTCTTGACCCCACCTTTTCTATTAGAGTTTAAAGATTACATTCTTAACTTGTTGATCGATACCACACAAAGTCAGCTGTCATTAAACACCGTCATGGGCGAAACTCAGCTGAAAATTCAAATGCAAATTCGAAGCTCTATGCGAAAAACGTTTGCGAGTGTTGCCTAAAAGGGTTGGTCAGCATCAAGATTTTTCTCCCATAAGCTGGAGATGACTTAGGGCGGTGAGCTTTGAAGGAAGTCAAGCAGGCGGGCAGCGAGTAGATTTGGTTGTTAGCGGGCAAACTCTAGAACCGGGTTACCGTTTCTGGGACTTCGCTCTTATGAATATCTGTATTTTACTTTTTTGAAGCGGAAGTAGCATTCCTATAGAGAGTAAAATAACGGGTTTGGAGAATACAGAGAATACTGTAGAGAGCCTTTGTGACCGGGTGTTGAATAGCGCGTATAGGTTTTCTGAAGGGGAGTTTGAAGAATTCGAAGAAAAAAACTATTTATGGGATGGGATACTTTGCAGATCGTACTAGAAGACCACTGTTGCGAAAAGCTTTTCCTTTCCGTTTCAAATGTTTACTTTGTTCAAAATACGCAGAGATCACAAATTTTTCATGTGAATTTCCTCTGCAAGATTTCTCAAATTCAGCTAACCGAATGCCCCTATAAATGGCTTTTATGATCCGTACATTGTCGCTACCTCCATTCTTTCTATATGAGTTTATAATATTAAGTACCCGATAAAGCAAGGCTTTATTGGTCAATAGTACATTAAACCCAAACTTCTAGTATTTTGGCGTGCCATAAACACGGCGATAGTGCATATGTTTTTCACAAGTCGGTCGGTTAGCGTAAAGCTCCCTGGGAATGAGAAAGGTTTGATTCTGCATATTTCTTTTTATCCAAACTTCTCTTTTTTGTTCTATCCAGCCCAAAACAAAATTACCAATTCACAGAGGGGAATCAGTGATAGTTTAATCACTGTGGAGATCGAGTCACCGTACGTTCCGAACCTGACCTTGATCGACTTGCCTGGCATTGCAAGAGTAGCGCTTGACGGCCAACCGGACAACATTGCCGACAAGGTGAGGGCATGATGTTTATTCAACGGATAGACAGACGGGTACCATATGTACACACAATACCTCTCCCTTCCCCTATGTATGTACGGTACCTGTCTGCCTTCCTGCACACACATACACCCATGCATGCATGCATACGTACGTAGATACATAGATAGATAGATAGATAGATAGATACATACATACATACATACATACATACATACATACATACATACATACATACATACGTCATACATACATACATACATACATACATACATACATACATACATACATACATACATACATGTCTGTATAAGTCTATCTACATGTATGCTTATCTGACAATCTGTCTACACACCTAGCCATCTACCAGTCTGTACCTATCTGTTTGTCTTTCTGTTTACTTTTCTCCATCCCATCTACCCACCTTTCCTTTACGGTCTGTCAAATCATTAGCAAGGTCACTTCCGAAATGAATGAATAAATTTTATTCCTTCGTTGCAGATTAAGACTCTGTTAAAGAAGTTCATCGCCAAAGAGGAAACCATCATTCTGTGTGTCATCCCCTGCAATGTTGACATCGCTACCACTGAAGCCCTAAAAATGGCACAAGAGGTTGACCCATCGGGTTCAAGGACCTTAGGTATATACTTCCTTATGTACATTGGTGTACTTCTCCTTTGAGAGTTTCATAGTGTGCGACCTCTGACCTTCCTGTGAGGAGCAGAACTGTGTCGTTACAGAACTTCCTTGATGCAAAATGCAGCTCGAGAACATTTTACAAGCTCTCAGATTTTCACAAAACTTTTCAGGTTTGTTTCTCGTTTAGACTAATTTCGGAGTCTGTGATGCAGGTACTGCAGGTTTCATTGTCTTCTTTTCTTTAAAAAATCAGAAATGATGATTTTTTGTTTTTTGTTTTGTTTATTTGTTTTTTCCCCTACCACGATTAACGATTATTTTGAATTCCAAACACCCATAAATCTTATGTAATTGGTTTCACCAATCCTAAACTTTACATCAGTGAAGCCTATACCACGAAAGGGAACAGTTTAAAAATTTTCCTCATTCTCTTTACTTCCCATAATATGAGGAAAATATTAATATTTCCAGTTTCGAAGGTACTTACTACCTTAATTTCAGTGTCAATTTACCTGTTCTTGGACAAAACGAAAATTAAGTACCTCGATTATGACACCCCGGGCCCCTACCCCGGCCTACGCAGTAAACTGAGGTCAGAAAGTGCACCGGGTGTTCCAGAAGGGATTTTTCTCTCAAATTTGGGCCATGAGATATTTTTTGTAAGTCGACGCCGACGGGTAAGCAAAACAGCCACGCAATAGTATTCAGGCAACAGATCATAGCTGTTCACAATCCTGCAAGGCAAAAATTTGGTTTTTTTATGCAGCCAGTGTACTACGTGCTGTGGTAGTGAAATGTCGTTCATAGCAGCAACGTTTTTAATTCCTGGAGCCGAGCCGCCAAATGCATCGTGTGTTTTCGGGAGAGTTCTTAACATGGCAGAAAGTCAAGCCCTGATTGTTGTTCCAAAATATTTACGTGTCAACATTCAAAAGAATTGAATTAAGAAACAAATCGCCGTGTGCTGCCTATGTTTAAACGATAACGTAAAATATCAGAACGAGATGAAAGATGTTCATATCCTCCACCACACCCGGCCTCTCTCAAGATATCAATGGTCTATTCGAGAAACAAGCCCCTAGATCAGTGATAATGTACTTTTTTTATTCGGCCACAGGTGTCTTGACAAAACCAGACCTGGTAGATTTGGGCACAGAACCTAATGTTGTAAAAATCGCTCAAAATAAAGTGATCCCACTGAAGAAAGGATACACAGTGATCAAGTGCCGCGGACAAAAGAACGTCGAATCAAAACAACCCTTGGACGAGGCTATGGACGAGGAGGACAGGTTTTTCAAAGAGCACAGGATATACAAGTATGTATGCCATAGCTGACATGAACATGACATGAATTTTGTTTTTATTTCTTTATTATTTATTTAATTATTTATTTATTTATTTATTTATTTATTATTTTCATTGGCTTGTTTGTTGATTTTTTCATAACAACAAAATAGTAAAATTTTACTGATGTGTTTATGAGGATATAAATGACACCAATGATACGAATAATTGTCAAGAATTTATTTATCTAAGATTACGGTTTTCTTTGAGATACATTGATAATAACTAAGAAATTGTTTTTTGATTTTTTTTCTCAGCGTTCTGTATCATGAAAGGTGTGCCGGGACAAGAGTTCTTGCCAACAAGTTGACCTCCGAACTTGTGGAACAGATCAGGGTAAGTAATTCATATTCACCTACTGACGGATAGATAAACATCCCATCCGAACATGAGGAATTACTTCGTGTTTCACAGTTTTCAATCTGTTACCGTTGGACAAAATAACAATTCTTCAGTGAGATCTCTGCGCACATCTGCTCACGATTTTTGAAAAAGTCAGTTGAGTATCACTTTCGGACATCCTGATCGTCACACTCTCACATCCTATCTATGTATTACAAATCAAAAATAACAACCGTAAAACTGTAAAACACTATGTTTTCAAGTTTTCTTCATGCTCAAACTCTTGTCTGGACCTAAAATTAAAAAAAAACTATCTTTTATTTGTACTTCAAGAAATCAGTACCTCAGTTACAACGTGGAATAAAAGACAAGCTTGAGGAGACAAAACAGGAACTGGTTGCACTCGGCGACACAGTGCCAATTGACACAGTGGAAAGAGTTGATCTTCTAGTCAGAGTAAGTTTTCTTTATGTTTTCATAGCTTCTCTATGTTATTATATATGAACTTGTTATCCAGCGTTGACCTACGCCCTCTAAGGTTACTCGTACTCGTGTAAACTTTGAACTATTCCTAAAAAATGATGAATAAAAATCAGAAATCACTATGAAAAGTACTACATGGATGTTTGAAATTCAAAATGGCCGCTACACTCTGTGCTGAATCTGCGGGAAACTTCGCCTGCTCCACAAGCAGTAAACCATAAAAGAATTGTAAGAAATGTTGGATTCGATTCGATGTATCTTTCTAAGAGGTTCATTCTAATTTAAAGATTGACTAGGAATGCTGGTATTTGGTTCTTTCCCATGTGATGTAGATTCTAGGGAGATTCCCTGAAGACTTCCAAAACGCTGCTGACGGTGTGTACAAGAATGCCACGTGGGACAGAAGCCTACGACTGCAGAGCATTGTCAAAAGACTGTACGAGAAATTCGCCGATGAACTGGAAGCACTCCAACCCAGTGAGTAATAGTAGTTTTGTCTGAAATCACTTCCAACTTTCACAGTAACAGTCGGTCTGGAAACCGAAAAATGCATCATCGTTCTTGTAACTCAGCTGTACCGAGACTTCGCTGTATGAAACCACGCGCAAAACTAAGGGATAGACCATTAGATCTTTGGGAGGGGTGGCCTGACTGAAGATTTGCAAATTGTATTTTCGAGTTCCAAACTTTGACGGTTTTTGTTTTGCATGTGTAAGTTTGTTTCTTTGTTTTCTTTTGGCAGACCTCCTTTAATACTTTTTTCAAGCGACAGCATGGACGTAAATCATTTTGCAACGTTTGTTCACTAGACTTTTTTGGTCATTTGACCACCCGTCCTCAATATCTAATGTTGGACCAGCAAAGTCAAAAGAGGGAAGATCGTTTTACCGACGCGTGTATCGACGTAAGGCACCTACAGCAAAAGAACTACAAAGAATATCGTCCTGACATCATTAGATTAGCTCAAAGTAGAAAATGATATCAACTTTTTCATTAAAAGTGGTCGTTACAAAGAGAAAGATTTCAAACATCATATTACGCCCTCACGCAGATTGAGAAATTCGGGAAAAAAATGGTGACTCGTCTTGTATTTCTAAATCTTTCGGCAGAGCCAATGACGGTCACCAGAACTAGGAGAAATCTGACCCCAAAAGCAAGAAGCTCGACATCAACAGTAAAGAAAAAAGTACAGTTGACGAAACCTGAGCCGAAAGCCGCGGTCCAAAACCCACCGAAATCCCGCGCTGAGCAAACACCGCAAAAAGAAATCGGCCAGCCAAAACGTAACACAGATCAATTTCAGCGTAAAACTGATGACGTTCCTCGCAGAGTAGATCACGTTAGGCGTAGTGCCGATCAACTCGACCGTAAGATACCTGAAACTTCGACTCTAACTGCGCCTCCCCCGGGTAAAGTCCCATCGACAACAACGAGTCCGAGAAGACAGGCCCCGATCCAAGACACACGGACAGAATCGGAGAGGCATGTCCATCCGTCAGCTAGTTTGCCGCCGGGGCCTGTTCCACGTCTTGCCGAGAAATCGCTCGGCAATATCAGTCAAACAGATTCAGTAGCCTTACCTCGGCAGGTAAATTCTCGAGGAGCCACTTTACCAGTTGCTCCAGTCAGTCTGAACAAAATCTCTCAGTCTACGCCCTCCGTCGAGTCAAAGACTGGTCGATCGGCCACTCTGCCAATCCCAGTACAAAAACAGCCCTTGTCTCCGTCCAATGACTGGGATTTTATGGACGATGACGAGTGGGGAAGTGTGAAAGATATACCGTCTTACACGGCGGTAAAAATACAAAAACAGTCTCCTAAATTCTTCGGTGCCTTCAAGAAGAAACAGAAGACGTCTAAGTCTAAACGCAACACTGACCTGCCGCGTAGAGACTCGCCCGATGGTCGGGAAGCCTTACGGAAAGTTGAAACAAATTTGGCACCCCCTGTGGGTAGTCTGAGAAAACAGTCCGACTCTCTGGAGCACGTAAGAGGTCGCGAATCGGCTCTAATTGAGCCGAAAGTGAAATCGCTAACAGATTTCGATTCATCGCATGATTGGAAAGTTAAAGAACAAATTCAAAAAAGCCGAAACTATCAAGACAGTGTCAGTTCCGATAGCGAATATTACTCGCCAACCGAAACCGAAACCGAGAAATCACCAATCGAGCTGGAATTTGAAAAAGACCAATTTCATGACGCGATGGAAAAAACAGCCACAATCGTTGCTGCTCCTATTCAATCGACGGCTCATTCGCGCCCTCTGGAGTTATTAGACGAAAAACATCTCGCAGCCACTCCAGTGACTGCTGATGACATCGATAAAGAAAGTGTGAACGATGAAAGTAACATCACGACAGCGTCCACGTCTGACGATGTTGCCATCATTTCTACGACGCCTTTGGACGATGTTGACGGGGTTGAAGGAACCTTAGGTGACCTTCAATATACAGAAGGTATCTGAAATAGATATTGAAATTTTGAACACGGTTTTTGGGAAACTTCACTCACGTATGACAGCGTGTATGCCCCGTAACGACATAAGAACGCACGCTATCACAGATCTATTCAGAAACATAGGCCTACGTTATCAAGGATTTTCTACATCTCCATGTAAATTTACCGGTCAGTTTTCAAAAAACAATGGGTGAAAAAGTGTTCAATATCACTGAAATAATAAGTTTCTTTCAATTGGCGTTCCATAGTTTAACCTCGGTCTCACTATAGGCGATAAGGACGGTAATGAAATGCTGTAACTTGCAGCGAAGTTGCATCTAGCATGCCCTGTTATGTCACTAATCTCACTTTTCCTTGCAGTAATATTTTGAAAGTTTGTCTTGTTTTCAGCCCGGATTAGTGATGCCGCTTCTTCTGATCCGTTACCAGGCGACAATTACCTGCCAGAAATAAAGGAGGAAATACGCGAACAGAGGGGCTTGGAACTGCCACCTTTCGTCAAAGATAGAATCATTTGCGAGAATCTCATCCGAAAAATTATCAAGGAATTCATCCCTCCGGCGGAGAGATTGCTACAAGCTGTGAATTTTGAAGTCGAAAGAATCGGTCAGAAGCTGGTTATGGACACTTATCAGCAGTTTCCAAGGTTACAGACTACTGTGATGGTAAGTTTGATATGTTTTTCCCATTCACAGGGTAGATATTTTAATTCAGCTGAGTTTAACACTTTTTGGTGCTGTCGCACAGTGATAAAGTTTTGTATGACTTATGGTGACCAGACGGCATTGTCAGACAGTAGCAAGTCAAGTAGCAGTCTCCGCCGTAGGTGGCGCTCGCTGCATCGGCCATGGAACTACTGGACTGACCACATATCAGATTGTTGATTTGTCACATGATTATTTTAAAGTTATTGAATGATGCTTTAACCTTAGCTACTGAATAAAGGTATTTTTAATGTTTTGCGCTCATTGAGGATATCTCAAAATTTATTGCTTGTTTATTTAATCAAATCCAAGTATCAGATAATTTTTGACAATAAAGTTAAGCATAAAAGTGTTGAATAGGGCAAAGTACACGTGAGAACTACCGAACCGATTATCGTCGGTGATTGATAACTGAATAAATTATCACAAAACTGAACTTATTTCTTACTTTCAAAACGCATTTGAAAACGAAATCAATATTCTTGTCCCCACCCCCTCAGAGCAAATTCTGCGACTTACAACAGCAAGCTGTCCACTTCACCAAGGAAGCCATTGATATCAAGTTCAAGATGGAGGACATGATCCAAACCCAGGACAGAGTATACAGAGATGTGGAGAAGATGATGTTGCAGTCGCCCCCTAGCGGTGCATCGTCCTCTTCCAGTGACCCGCCCGGTGGTGGCAGCAGCAGCGGGAACACAGTCGACGGTGGTGACGACGAAAGGCCATATACCTACGACGAAGAGAGTGAATCAAGGAAGGTGTTGAGGGCGTTACAAGTGTATCTGAAGGTATGTCTCTGCTAAGACATGACACCAAGGCAAAGCGCTGATATATTTACCTTTGGTATAAGTGTCCTCCCGAGGAATATCTGTTTAAATATAAATGGCTACACAGCCCAGGCTTTATGCAGAGCTTGTCAATTCAGCTCGGGAAAATGAGAGAGAGAGAGAGAGAGAGAGAGAGAGAGAGAGCTATCAGCAGGAAGAGAATTAAAGGCGGGCCCGGAGGCTTTCAGAATAAAGCATAACCTGATTTTAGCATTAAATATTTGGATACATTATTTAGGAAACTGACTAATTTCTGAAGTCATGAGTCATTGTATTAAAACACTACAATTGACGTGTTACAGGTCGCCACCAATCGTTTGATGGACGACATTCCCATGACGATCACCTACTATCTTCTGCAAGAACTTGCCAAGGAGATCAAGACAGAGATGGCCAAACTCATGATCGAGAAGAACTTCGACGATTTCCTGAGAGAGGACCCGGCAATCGAGGAAAGACGTCTTGCATTGGAAAACAAGAGAGAGCGTCTAGATAGGGCGAACAAGGAACTGGCATTGTTCACATTGTAAAATCATACTTGGCTGATTATACAAAGCGCGACTCCTCAGTTTTTATGTTATATAATTTATGCGATCGTTTGATCGATATCATCATCGGGTAATTAATATATAATCAAAATAAAAAGAGACAAGCCATGGATATACACATCCCTTAGCGTGACCAGAGCGTAACTTTCTTACTCACCATACATGATAAATGATATTTTCACGCCAGGAGAAAACGAGTCGAGGCTGCACGCACTTACTTGAAAATGCATCGTCAAAATCAGAGCCGTGTACCGGAGATGACTTCACGGCCAGTATAATAGTTAAGAATGTATGTTCGATTTTTCAAAGACGCTTTGTATCTACACTACCCAAGGCTATATAAACCACTTGTTTCCAAGTAAACTTATAGTGTACACTTGCACTCGGAAATTACAGACAGAAATTATCATTATTTAGCCGTAAGGGTAGGACGAGACTACCTCCATGGTGTAGCAAAATGAATGGAAAATACCGTTATTTTTTAGTAATGTAATTTACTGTCCTACGCATCTCCCAATACAGCAGCGAAGGCTATAAAACTTCAATCGGTTACACATTGCTTCAACCACACAGCCTATTGGAGTACGTTAATGAATTCCACATTTTGGATTATTATTTTATTTTTGCGAATAGTCAGGGAAATAGTAGACTTTCAATCGCACTGTATCAACACTTCTTACGTTTATTACAGAATGTTTTGAATATCACCTAAATGATTTTTTTAATATTTGCTGATTTAATTATTCAACTACGTGTACAAATAAATGATATTCTGTGATCTCTGGGTATTTACTACGATTGGAACTAATTTGAGAGAATATGATCGTCATAAGCTTATTGTTCAAATTTCTCAAAAATGTTAGATGCCCTATATCTGAAAGTTGCAATATTTCAAATTGCTCATAAAAACAAGTGTATAACTTAAAAAGAAAAGCAGATGAGCTTACATTTGCAGATTAAACCGACATTACTTCACTATCCAATTATCCCAAATTAGTTCAAACCGTGTTTTCTGAATTTCCTCGGTCAGTACTGCCAATTTGTGTGACTTTGTGTCGGTTCAAAATGCAATAAAACCGTGATTGAATTAATCATTTGCCGCTCTTCCCTAGAGGTACAAAAGCTGAATTTTTTGACAGTATTGTAAGTGAACACGTGTACATTTACTTAAATCTTTCCTTCTTTTCGAAGCATGTTGAAATGCTATGTATAAGCTCCGCATACACAGTGGATTGTTCAACGTGAAATGGTATTGCTAACAAATCAAACAAAACACGGGTACTCTAAACGAATTCTAGTGAAGTGCCAGCTATAAGGTTCAATTGTCAATAACAGAACTGGACTCTATTCATATGCATGGTGTCGTGGCAAGTTCAAAGGGAGCATCAATGATTGGCATAAATAAAGACAAGTGCGAATTCCCGTACATGCTATGACTCGTATCATCTTGTCAATAATAACAGCGCACACTTTACGGCTACGTACAACATATGGATCTACTTGCGATGTGAGAAGCTTAATATAGTGTCTGCCCTCTCATGATAATTTTGCTATGAAATTAGCCGCGTTACCTTAACCCGTATAATCAATAGAGCAGAAGATGAACATGGACGACGTTATCTGCACGATTAATTTTGCAAAATCCTCATTTTTAATAAAAAGCCTTCTCTTGTGCATTGGATCCGATTTCGCACATAACCACAAAGGCACTGAATGTTCTCGTGTAGCAATCGCTAAAATAACCCTCACCTTCCAAACCTATTTCGTACTAAGCCAGTGTAAGCGGCTTGAAGGAAAGAACACATTTACATTAGACATTCATAGAAATATTAATGCAATTTATTTCTTTTTACGTAAAACAAAGTTACACATCATATATTCAATTTTGGCAAACATATTACTCCATATGCACTATGGTTATGTGGAAAATATTTCAAGCCACGAATTTTAGATGATGATGATGTCTTGTTTGTATATCAACATTCTGCACTTCTGAAAGAATTCCTGTGTCTAAATTGCGCTGAGAACGGTAGATTGTTATCCCACTGTTGCCGTGATTTGTGTCTGCAACCCGGTACCTGTGTAGAGGTAAAATTATCCTAGCCTTTTCTCTGAAGGTAGCTACCAAGTATATAACACTGGCACCCGGGATTTCTTTCTGCCAAAAGGCAAGTCCTTAAGCTTGCCACCATCAAAATGGCGCGACTTTGTCTTGCATAGGTAATTGCGTCTACCGACTTTCGTCATGTTGCGTGATCACTGAGCCAGTCGCTCATTTTGATCGTGCCCAGGTTGTAAATGTGAATGGGTATAGGTGTTTTTGCTCAAGGGTAGAAAAAGTATTTCGTGTTATGGTCGTCACAACAAATTGAATTTCGTATCGACAGATTAAGGTTAAAAGTTTTATTTTCAGTGCCGTGAAGAACCGGCCCTACATTAAAACTGTTTTAACATCACCTCCATCATGGAGAGACGGATTAAAAGACCTCTAACCCTACGATAAATATAAAATTAAGATTACAACAGTAATCGAATTCATGGTTCGATGATACATTCTGATCATGTTTTTCCTCTACTCGCAAGCGTTATGTCGTTAACTTTTGCGCAAAGGCTTCCTAAAAGCAGAATACTCTTCGAAAGTGAATTACTTTAAATTTTCTTCAAGCTTTCCCCAAGGAAACTTTTAACCATTCTTTCAACATCAGCGGCCACCTTGCAAATTTTGCGGCAAGAGAAACAAATTCCCTTGAATTTACCCATAATGGGAATTCAAAATGGCCACCAACCCTGCGATAACTCTTTGGGGAAAATAAAATTTTCGATTTCCACAAAAATAAGACTTTGTTCTCTCCTAGGGCTTCAAAACGAGTCCACACGAGTCTTAAATCAGAAAAGTATGATAAAAATGTTGAGAAATCGAATGTCTGTCCCCGGAAGTGCATTCTACCATAACAACACAGTCTGTATATCAGTCCTGTCCGATGTTTAGGGCTAATTACCCTCTAGCTGTATTTCATCAAACTTTCGTAAGAAAATTAGATGAAGACGATGTACTTATTTTCTATCTCATGAAAATAACATCAAAAGTTTCAGCTGTTGTGCCTTTAAAATGATTTTACAAAGTTCCTTCCCTTTTCTGGCGAAATGATGAAGTACAAAATTTATAAAAAGTCGTGATATTGCCTCAGGATAATCGTTGGGTGCCTTTGGGCGTTTCGGCACGAACGACAGCAAACTTTCCAGGCAGACGCAGTGATGAACCTCGCTTTGGAACTCGTCTGACGGACGCGAACTGCCCGGCTTTGCCCTTACGTCGACTGGAAAACCGACGTCGGAGAGAGCGCCCTCTAACGTAGAGGGATCTGTAAACGTGAACGTTTTTCCACTGTCGTGTTTTGTAATATGCGGTGACTTGACCTAATTGTCTCAAACTGTTCATGATGGCAGTTGACGCTAACGATATACACATTGACATCAATGCGAGGCCCAGGAGGGCATATGCAATTGAAAGAGTCAATATCGCCCCCTTATTTTCCGGTATGACGTCACCGAAGCCGACAGTGCTCAGCGAAATAAAGCAGAAGTAAAAAGACTCAAAGAAGCTCCAATCTTCGAAGAGACAGAATAAAAGGCCACCTACGCAGAGATACAGTAAAAGTATAAAAAACGCGAGCCAAATGGGAAACTTAAATGTCGCTATTTCGCTCTCTTTCACACCGAATCTGGAGGTAGCATCATTGGCGACGATGACGTCTGGTTTCGTACCACGTGACATTGTCATATTCCGTCGGTTCTGCGCAACAGGTTCAGGTACGAAGATGACATTGGACATGTCACTGGCAGACGTCCTGCTGCTGTCAGATTGTACGCTTTCCTGGGAAGTGGTGATGACGCTCTTGTTGAATACTTCCAAATACTGTCCACTGGCTCGTCTGGAATCGCTAAGGTTCTCGTTGATTGTCGAATCACTACCATTGCTCATCTCGGGGCGTTGAAAATCACGTTTTGTGCTTTCGGGCGCTTTGATCTTCAGCTCGCCGACTTCAGTCGGATCATCCCGAAGATCAGGTTCGCTTCGACTGTAGTCGACGTTGAATGACGATCTCATCAGTCGGTCCCAAGTCCGGGTTGGAACCCCTCTCGTCGGAAGTGCATCCACCCTGTCCCCGATAGCCGAAGCTGGGGCGGCGTCCCGTGATGGCACGTCGTTCCCCGGAGAATCTACCGTAACTTCTGATAACGCCGTTAATTTTGAATTTTCACTTTGTTTGTCTTTTGCCGCCGATGATTTGGTGCCCAAATCTTCCACTGTTATCGTCGGCATGCCTGCGGTGGCCTTTTCTTTCTTCTTTTCGTTTTTCTCGTTCCGTCTTTTGATGGTTAAAATTGCTCCAACTTTACCCCACCTGGCCAAAAGAGCACCTGATAGAGACAAACAAACAAACAAATCCACGTGATTAATTAGGCCTAAAACAAAAACATGATCGTTAGCATACTTGTCAAAATATGTCGTTGAATTCAATCCGTCACAAATCCATTCTTTCATCTGTCTGTACGTCCATTCATTCGTTCGTTCGTTCGTTCGTTCGTTCATTCATTCATTATACATCAATTACATTCATCCATCAATCAATTTATTAATTCTTAGCGCAAGCTAACGTGTGAGTAATTACTATATTGGAACAACTGAGGGAAATGGGCTATTTTCCCAATATTGTATTCCCCGGACAACTGCAATCGTTAAACTGCAATCGTTTACTCGGGCGGGGACCCTTCCTTGCTCCGTCCTAATTCACCGGTAACAGTCATCGTGATTGGTTTGCACGATTTACGACCCTGTTACGAATCCTGCTGTCGACGGGTAGACTATACTAGGTCGACCTAACAAGGCCTTGCGGAACGGACGATGACTTCGTTCTAACTTGCCAAACATAGATATGAGAAATAATATCCAGAATTCCTAATATGACCCAAATTTCAAAAATGTGTGTCCTTGTGGATGGTTTCTGAAAATGTGGCTCTATGTCGGCAGCGGGAGTCTGTCGCTGACCAAACTAGAGGGCAAAATTTCCTCCATTTTGCATCACTATTGAAGTGTTGATAATGTTACAGTCGTTAGGTCTGAAAAGGGTAGAACGACCATGCTACTAGTAACTTTTACTTGGTCTGTAGATGCTGCAGCTGGGTAGTTGACAGAAGCGAATATATTAAGACACAACCTGTACATAAAATATAAATAATATTTAGAACAAAAATAGTTTATTCTATTTGGCAAATGTAAGCTATGGGTTCATTTTATGATATAAACCAATGACATGGATTTCTGTTATTTCGCATAGCTCCATATGAAGGAATCTTTTGTCAAATCCTTACCAATATCAGTAAGCACCAATAGCGTTAAAGGTACGCCCATAACTGCATAGAAGACACATACTATCCGACCAAGGGTAGTCACGGGAGCAGTATTTCCATAACCTAGGTTTTAAAAAGTAGACAGAGCAATTCGTTAGAGTGAAAACAGGATTGCTTTCGGTCACCCAGACTGCACTTCGGGTTCTATGATTCCGTCCAGGGAGCGGAAGCGTGAGCATGTTGGGTATTAATAAGGACCACGTTAAGGGCATGATTTTTATTTTTTGATTTGATAAACCAAAGGTGCCAAGTCTTTGAATAAACTTTCCTCGTGAGTGAAACATGACCGGAGTACGGCAAGGTCACTTAGTTTGAATGATCACGTGACTGGTACTGGTACGTGGAAGTCAACGAGAATCAGAAAAAAATTCGAGAAATAATATAAATTGGCGGCATTTATTTGGTTCACGTACTATTTTGACATAATAATATGTGAATGTGGGTAGTCGTTTCGACAGCTTATATAGGCTTAGATCTACCACAATTCCAATATCCACATTCAGATGTAAGTAACCTTATGCTTTGGGATGTTTTGGGATGATTCATGAGCGTGAGTTTTGAAGGACACTTTTCAAATAGATAACGTGGTTCCTAGACTGTATACGCAAGCGGTACAGCTGAGTGAATGTCCAGAACTCAACATTGTAATCTTGGAGACATAAATTACACTGGTTTTGTTTGTTATGATTCTGTACTTTAGCCTCGAGAAAGGACGCTGAATTTAAGCATTCCCGATTCGCGAAAATAAACAATCTCCGTCTGGCTTTACCGAAAGCACCGAAATTACAGCTTGGGTTCATGCAAGTACCTTCCGAAGTTTAGAGCAAAGCCTGACGCAAACAGATTAATAATAGTGGCCCCATTTGGGAAAGGAAGCGTTCTCTTTATAAATGAACATGTTTGAACAAAATATGAAACTGAGATAAAACATTCGGCTGGGCAGTATAAAATGACCATTGGTTCGTTCCCAGAGTTAAGTACGCACCTATCGTTGTTATGGTCGCCGACGAAAAGAAGAGAGCACCAATAAACGACCAGTGAACCTCGCCCTCTATCGGGAACGCGAGGTTGTCGGACACAATGTTTTCCCACTTTGACAGGAGCGTCTTTATCGAGCGGAAACCATCTGTCTTATTTTCCAGCGTGGATACATTCCAGAGTCTTTCAACAAGGAGTTCGCGTTCCAGGATTAAACGGCGCCTTTCGTCCATTTCGTTAGGCGCTTCGAGTGCCTTGAAGATGAAGGCCCCGAGCGTCACGTACGCGAGGAAGAGCAGTATCAACCCGACGTGGGACGAGATCACGTGAATCCATCGGCGTGGGTGACACTTAAGTTTCAAATTGGCTGTCGCAAGGTTGATAGTTTCCCTCGTAGTCGACGTCTGTCGCTCAATGTCCACTTTGACCCCGTTCGAAGTGTAAGGCGTAGTATCTTCAGTGTTAACCTTGGTAAAAGTCGACATGTTGTACCGCTGAGCTGCTTCAATAAAGCTTCAAAACTTACTTTCTCTCAGTACTCATCTGCATTGTAAAGGAAAAAAAATTCAGTCAGTCTTACAAAGTAAGCAAGCTTAAATATCAAGGTTTACATAAATGAATGAAGATGAGGTAACTTGAATTGAAGATCCACTACGGAAATACCCGTGCTGACCGTGAATAACCGTTCGAGATACTCCAAGCTACATCGATCTGAAAGAACATCAATTTGTTTTTCAGACAATAAGGAGATTACATAGCTGTGGCTGTCTTACATTTTCAATCGTAACTGTATCACAATATATTAATTTGATACCGGATTTATTTGATAATACCACATGCCTTAGAGTGCATGGATAATACAAGGAATAACTGTACATTCGAATCATTATTTTGATGATTTACCGCACGATGATGTATTTTAATATCAGCCCCTGGGAGTTTCTCACACGCTAAATCAGATATTTATCGAAAATGCGAGTAATTTGTGTAAGAATACTCTTCTTAAGTTTAAACCCAACAATTTCCGCCGACGATACTGCTCGGTGCCTTTCAGAAGACCCGTTTTCTTTCATCTCGAGATAAAACACGAACAAGCTTTTGCTATGGCAACGCGACACGTGATCAAGAGATTAGCCGTTTCCTCGAGGCTTTCGGGGAATAGCGCGGTGAGTGGGTGGTTTGACCGCCGTACTGCGTAATATGTGAAGGCGAAACTGGAATTTCTGGAATGGATTGTAGTGTTCCAAATTATACTGAAAGATTTGTCCATGGGGTGGCATTCTATAACCGCTGAGTGGGGAATCCTTAGTGTCTTGTTTGACCTCAATGTTTGCAATGTAAGATGTTTTGGCTATCCAGCCTTCTCCTTCTCGATTAAAGATTACAGCGAGTTTTAATCGATATACGTGGCGTCCTTGATACAAGGTAAAAGGAAAATGTCGATTTGTGTGAAAAGTAATAATCCCTCTTCCCGGTGTTGAAGCTTGTCCATGCCACAGTGTGCGCAAGCTCACTGCTGGCGCTTTTTCTAGAAACATGGACCTCTTTATCCATGAATACAACTGAGCGAAGGCAAAAGCGGAGAAAGAGATAGTTTTCTAGTGTTCCATTCAGCGCATGGCCGTGTCAGCGAACGAAGGGGGCTTTGGTATTGTGGTGTTCAAAGAATGAGAGTTGACCGTACAGATTACTAGTAATAACAGAACCAGAATGCTTGTCAAGCAATTTTTGCTCTGCTACGGTATTTTGAGCGATGGCATCGTTTTCCTACGAATGACGTCAACAGAGTATACATTCGCAAGGGTGCATAGATACGATGTGTGACTAACTTGAAGATATTTCTATTCACGACCGCATCGAAGGGATTAACAGATGCCCAGCTGAGCACGCACTATACCAGAACGTGACGCTCAAAATCGGGCTAGAGAGGGCACAAAAACCGCGCGCTCAATATCGTCTGATTTCTTCAGATCTGAGAATGCTGGGAGCGGTTACAATAGGATTGTACAGTTAGCGCGGTAAGAATAGCATGTTCAGAAACCTGAAAGTAGTTCAAATCCAGCAAGAGCTAAGAAGTGTCCATGTTTCAGCAGATATTTAATAGGTCTTCCATTTTTCTCACGCTACCAACTGTAAATGCGGTATCTTGACTTGTTTCAGTCAATAAACGTTGATAGAAAGTCCCGTAAAGAAAGTTTATGAGCTTCATGGTTTAACGTATTTGAATTACTAGTTCCGATAACGATACGCAGAACAAATCCAGATTTCTTATCTTGGCTGATGTAGTAGAGTTGTCTAGCTCTTCAGTGTCATTTTTGTCTCAGACTCAGATAGGTCTGGTCTATCTTGATTTATTTACATTATAGGATGTCAAGCTCGACAAACCCGTATTCTTGATTTCACTTCCAACCGCAGAACAACGACTGACACATATAAATAATTGACGCGCGTTTAAATGTTTTATTTCTATCCAGTGAACTTCAATCCGGGTCGGGTGAACCGGTCGTCAGACGCGCTTGCGATCTTGTGTTTCGCCCATTCATACAGTCACGCTACCTTCGTGCCCAACATCAACATTTGATGGTTGTGCATTTGTCGTCTTCCTTGTACGAAATAGCTTTATTTCGCCTCTCTCATATTACAGCTGTATACAATATGCGTTACTTTTTCAATGATCTGGAACCTCGCTGTGCGTATTTAAAGTTCAGCGAACCCAAACTACGCATGACGTTAACGCGTAACGCGCGCCTAAAGAGGCCGTGGGTAATTAAAACTGCGCATGGCAAAGGAACTCAGTGCTTTTGGGGAAGAAAAATATCGCACTTTTTCGATTACCGTGGGCAATTTCGCACCAGCGTTACGCGATGAACACAGTTTATTTGCATGATATTCTGCGATCGTTCGGCTTTTCAACGCTTTAAACTGTTCGTTGTTCAAACATCTCTAGGCCCTTATCATTTTAAATTTCAAACAATCTATTTCAACAATTTATCGTCTTTTGATGAAGTTTAAATCACAATATAGGACGTTTAGCAAACATTTTATCAATTTCATCCTCAGCCAACAAAGTTTAGCATACACTTGTATAGCCTAAATGCATTTTACATGAATTTTTATAAGCAACTGCAATTCTTTTATTTCTTTGCATTATAACTCGTGTTGGTCGGATACTCATCGAAAGTTATCCAAAGTTGATCTAGACCTGGCAAAATAATTAGAAGGTACGGAATGTTTAGATAACAGTGTTTGTTTTGACATACATTTGAAGAAGATATTGTATGAGAAAATTTGCCTACTGCAACCCGGATGCGTATCGTAACAACAACTTGCTGGTTAGAATGTGCAAAAGAAAAAAAAACTAAGTGTAAAGTTTGATACCACTGAATGTAGTTTAAAACCGGGTAAGATAAATCACGGTCGTATAGTGGAGGCAGGAAGAAAGAAATAAACAAGAAAGAAATAAACAAAGGTTGACACCAGACCTACATCATTCACGGGCTATCACTTTCGCACGTAGTCAATGATTTGAAGGATGCATGTTTTGTTGGATTTAATTTCAAAATGTTGCTCGATCTTTCTGAGTTGACTTTCACGGGCGAAATTAGTCGAATTTCTAAATGTAACTCCGCTATTCGTGCTGCGCAGCCTTGTTTGGGGTCTCAAGTTGCCAAGCACATGGAGTTCTTTGTCACCAAGCCCTGAGTGAAGTAAATGAAGTGTGCCATCTTCAAAAGAAACAAATTATAAATGCAGAATTTTTCTGATGAAAATCTTATGGTATTCTGAGGGAAAGTAAGAAGAACTGCCACTGAAAAGTGACTAAAATATGCAAACGTGGCACGCGAGCGGACAAAGTTGTTGGTTCAGTGTATTGTTCACGTGATTAACCTATCGCCGAGAGAGAAAACACGGCAATCCGTCACACAACGTCAAAATCAGTCCTCCGCTTGGCGATAAACACGACAGAGCGAAGGAACGGATGACGCTCGTAGTATGTTCGGGAGTCAGATAAAATGAAAGGAGCATACAGACCTTTTAGGAAGTAGCTGTAAAAAACAAGTAAGACGCTGAGAGACAGCTGCAAGTCGAACAGCTGCAAAGCTCAGTCAAAGATGCACGTACGCTGCAGCTATAGCTTCAACGTCGTCGACTGGTGAAATTTCACCCGCAGCGTTGCTCTATATATGCACACAAAGAATCCCCACAACCATGCAACGCGATCTCGTTAGTGTGAAGACTGGCTCGGTGGAAACCGTGCCCGAGACGCATTCGGTTGCCATGGAAATTAAAGAGCAACTGGGTATTGAGAAGATGGGCGGAAGTGCACGTGTGACGTGATATGTGGCGCGACCGCGTGGAATTCTGTGCTGTTATGAGTGGGACCTATACAAAATAAAGCACTGTGGAGTTCGATCAAAGACGTCGATTTATAAGTAGCCTACACTGAAATCACTCGGCGATTTGTGTTTCCCTACACGTTCGTTACATCTTATTTCGACAGAAAAATGTTCCTAGTTTGATAACATGGCATGAAACTACTGTCCCAAGTGTAAGCTTAAGGAAATTGCATTGTCGGGTGACGAATTACGAAGTCAAGCTGCATATTTGTGATACCCAGGGAAAAATGATCTCTGGGTAATAAAGGAACCCGTTTTTCAAGGAAACCAGATTGATATTTGAAAATCAGGTGCTAAACACATGCTCTCGATTATTGATCCTATGAACTTGATAGTGGCGAAATTGAAGAAATATTGGAGTAAGAGTATGGGAACAAGCAAAGACAAAAATGTTGTTTCCCAAGGAGCCATAACAACTCGAAATGTATGATGCTACTGATAAAGCATAGCCAGTTTAATGTCATCTCAGAGATCCGGGAGCGACAGAGTGTCTTGGTTCTCCCGGTGCGGCCGCGTCCGCCTCATCAAGCCTCCGAGCTGTCATCGTTTCTATGTACCAGCACCACGTACCACAGAAGTTCACAGAGTCCGCACTAGCTCGAACTGAGTGACTTGACCCGTACATAGACGCTAAGAGAGTATTTAAGCTACCGGTATCCATAGCGCACAGCCAACGAGGCTCTGCTTTCTGACAAGAGAAAACTGCCAAACACTCTGCAACCCTAGGTGACCGCCACTGTCCAGTGCTGACATGCAATATTCTATGACAGAAAATTTGACTTTCCTCTACTCACCCAAAATGGCCGACAGCTGAGAGCGCTTTAACATCTTCATTGATGTTGCAGAGAGGAGAGCATAACTATTGGGGAGGCTATCCAACAATCTCGACAGATTATACATTGAGTTGCATTCCGAGTGTTTGTTGTAATCTTGAAGCCACTAAAGTGCTTTCAAATCGATATTACTCGCTCAGGCACGGTGTAAGCAGTACACCATACATGTACCACAATTCTGGAGTGTGAATGACGTCCGCACATTGCGATGTTCTCATACCTTACTGACCGAGACATCTCATATGGCTGAAATTTAATCTACTACTGCGCACTCTCGGAAATCTCAACTCACTTGACGTAATTTGTGTCAGGGCTTTGACTGGACTGGACAACTTTTACATGTGACTGCCTCGAGCTAGACTAATCCATCGACCCCAGAAAAATAAATAAAAGAAAATTCGCGCACGTTCTGTCACAGTTTGTAAATCAATGTCCGCGAAATATTTTAAAGAGGTTGAATTGCATTTCTTAAGTCTACTGTGGCATAAACGTTAATATAGGCCTAAATTCCCTCTTTTTCCTTGAAACAAGACTTCTTCCCAGTAACAACGTTTCAAAGAGTTACACGAAGCACAATTTTTGTATGTGCTTGCAGTATATAACTATCATTAACGTCAGTTTTCGCGAAATCAGTCCCACTTTTGCACCGATGCACACAGTCCAATCAACTTGTCATCACTTTTCTGAAGAATTGCTGCGGGGTGGAACGCGTGCTGACTTCCAAGACGATACCTCGCGCAGGCGCAATTATGTCTACACAAGCTTACCATCACTTGGGGGACAGTGAACTTTCAAAAGGCCAAATATTATAAACCAGAGGTCTTTCCAACTTTTGTAGGCTGTATGACCGAAAAGGACACGGCTGAAAGTACCAGCATAGTCCTTCGCGAAAGACATTATAGAGCGTCCTTCGGCGGAAGGGCCTGGGGACGCATCACATAATAAATACTGAATAGAGGAACGTGTTCGTCGATGGAGTCAAACTATTAGGGTCTGTGAAGTTTATATAAGAAGAAAGACTCGGAGAAGGTGCCATAAATTAAGCAGTTGTGAACACTATCGGGGTTTGTGTGTGTGTGTGCTTTTTTGCTCCATTTTCACCCATTACAACAGAAACCTAAGAAAAAGAACACTGATCTGGAGATGCTTAGAGTTTCTGCATTCTCGCAAGCCAGAGCATGATAACGGGTACCGCCAAGCTGCTGCCGTAAAGAGGCGCGTGTTTACGACGATGAGTTTCTGCATCTCGTCTGATTCCTTGCTACAAAAGTTTTAGCGATACTTGCAATTGCCATGGGTTATAATGTGGAAGTGCGTTACGACGGAAAAATTACTGTGCTAGGAAAATGCGTGAAAAGCGATGGTAATGATGATGATGATGATGATGATGATGATGATGATGATGATGATGATGACCATGATCATGATCATGATCATGATGATGGTGATGATGATGGTGATGGTGATCATCATCATCATCATCATCTTATCATCATCATCATCAACATGGTGGTGCTATGTTGGTCGTGCTAGGCTATGTTGGTTATGATAATGATCATCATCATCAGCATCAGTGTCATAGTCTTAATTATCATGGTGGTGGTGGAAAATATACAATAAAGCAGAAACTGATATCAAATCTGTACTATCACCCCCATTGCTGTCAACATTACAATCATTGTTATTTGTGCCTTCATATAGGTGCTTCTCACACATTCGTTCAGTGTGGCTTAAACACAGACCCGCGCACCAACCAGCTTGTCTCTGCGTGTTACATATCAGCATTGTCAACCACGACGTTCACACACGCGATAAACAGAAACTGACAGGTCCATTAAAATGGTCAGTGTCCTCAAACGAGTAATCTAATCCTACCACACACACACTTGGCCACTAGGTCATCGCCATGGAAACAAATATGCGACACGCGGTCATGTATAATGTCTAAGGCTCGGCTGAGTAGCTTCCTCCGCAACCGGTGGTACTGCTCCAATAAATCATACAAGGAGACAAGGACCATGAGGTCGACAGAAGACGAGAATTCCAGATGTTTGAGATATGAGTCACCGCAACTTTAAGGAAAAACCATATCAAGGGACTAGAAATATCCCTTTTCTACGTATTAGAATATATTATCAATTAATTATTTGTAAAAATCCCTTAGTAGCCTCAAGAAACTAAGCTGTTCAAAACCGTATTTTCATCAACAATTGCGGTTTTTGCCGTTCGTAAACGCCCGTTGTTGGCATATTAGATCTGCCAAATGTTGCCACAGGGAAAGACGTTACAATTTTGAGAATTCGTGTCAGCTTTCTCGAACACGGCATCGATCGTCAACAATTAAGTTTACCGTAAAGCGTTGGAAATATGTAATGTGTATTTTTAATTTACATCCTCGAATTTTGCCTTAGCATATATGACTTATTCTAAAGTCTATGTTCGAGTTGTCTGTGAGAAACATGATCTTTGTGTTTTGTTCAAAATTACAAAAATACGTCTTCAACACCATTTTCAAGCCGGAAAGGGAATTGCGTCAATGACAATAATGCTACTGTTGCATGCAAGCGCTCAAAATCTCTTGTGGCCTTTGTTCAATCTAAATTGGTGCATAAATTACGACGAAGGGGGTGCGCCGTGGGAGTCTATGAACAACTAACAATCATGTTGACATGGATAATAAACCATTATGGACGCCGAATGTGGAATTGCCCTGAAATACATGGTCCCCTACAGGACCAAGATATCCACGTTTCACAGATTAATGCATTTCAAGGAGATCCCAGTACCCGATATGGAGGTCGCTGGACACGCTGTGACGTCAGTGCTGGCGTAGGGGACCGTCCATACAAAACTTCATATGTCGAAATTAATATATTGGTAAGCTTAAACGTGTATGAAATATCATGATTTATGCTTACATTAACCATGAGAACACTTTATTCTCTTCACTTATAGAATGAAAAAAAACAGCAATATGAAGTGTATTCTTCCCTAATTAGCTTATGAGATCATCTTTATTCTATCATGTATTTGCCACCCGTGTTTTTTCTTATATTTTCACATATTCAACATGTATAACACACTATGACCCACTCCATCGTATACACCGCATAAACTGTTGAAGATGTCTGCATTTACATGAAACATTTTAACTGACATGCGCAGTATATCGTTAGAACGCCGTCACTTTTTACCTCGTAACTTGTTTGCGGGGATTTCAATTCTGGAAAGCGTGTGTCGTCTGCTCTTTTTGACAATTTTGAGGGAGCTGCAAACAAAACGTGATTATAATGTGTCGGGATATGCGAAAACTCATTCTAGCGGTTATTCAAACGCTTGTGAGCGTATCATATGGCATGCAGCTGTAACTTTTGATAATATTTCATTATTTCGTTCTAAAAACATGCATACTTTTTCCTCTCCTTCTCGCAAATAATATGCAAAGTGTAAGCATTGCAGACACGATGCGTTGTGCCCCAGATGCAATGTCATCCGTGAGGAATGAAGTCTAGTAAGTATAGAATAAATTCAATTGTGAACAATATCATCGGACATTATACACAAGTCGTACAGATCGTACATTGAAAGTTTTAAAACTCAACATTTACATATAATTTTTTGAGGCTCCAAAACAACTGTTTTACAAACTGAATAGAAATAATGGAGACTGCATCAACAGCTTATTGAGCTCCTCACGAGACATTTTCCCCACAGCAATTTCGCCTTTTTGAGTACATTTAGAATCTTCCATTTCATCACGCTATATCTCTTCATTCTGATTTTAACAGTATTTTATTTAGGACATTTTCTCTCACGTGGTAAATGATTTCCTTCTAGATAACGCTACCACTGGAACTGTATTGATGTTGATCTCATAACGCATCCAAAGTTCGATCAACAAAGACGCTGAATGTTACGGAATCGGAGCCAGGAACGCGGTATGACGCTGCACTGCAGCACGGATGCTCGATCTGTATAACGAAATGTTTGTGTAATGCTAGACATGTGCACCTGTTCTGTATCTTCAACTCTGTGACGAAAGAGAGGGTCTACATGTTTGTGCGGGGCAAAATCTTAGTTGCGCAACAACAGTTTCCGACCTTTTTTCAACTTTGTCATTACAAAGGAAGACTAACTGTAGTGCACTATGGAGAAAGAATGTGAAAAATTGCAGTTCAATTTATGGATTCTCAATCTAGAGCTTTTAATAGTATTTTTGTCCTTTGAAAGGGAAGCTTTCAATTACTTCTATTGTTCAGACGCTGCATATTTGATCATGGGTCCGTTGATAAGGGAATACCCTTCCGGACTTTCATGTACAAACTTCGGAAATTTGTTGAACACGGAGGCTGGAAGACATGCCGGTAATAACGATGGACACATTTACACGTATGCAAGCTGTGTTGACAGGCTGTTGCACACTTAGCTTGTCGACATGATTTTAGGAGCAGAACGAGAAGTGTAATGCACAAACAGAAAAAAAACTACTCGAAAGAAAATGAAATGGTATGGTTAATGAAACTTATATGTTTTGTAAAAGAGCCGAAGTTAGAACATGTTGTATGTTTGTTTTTCTTTATTTCTTTCTTTCTTTTTAACATGATTGGAACTTATTAAGAATAATTGGAATTTTTCAAATTTCTCAAAAGTGTTAGGCGCCGTATAGCTGAATGTTGCGGTATTACAAATTACTCATAAAAACAAGTGTATAACTTAAAAAGCTAATTTACTCTTTCGTTATCTTATTTTATAACTTGAATCTGACATAGTTACACAAGGGAGACATCTCTGTAGCTACAGGTGCCGCCAACGAAGTTGTTCGATCAAGAGGTGTTCGTGCGTAGTTTTTCAGCTGGGGGGCAAATTTAAAAACTAACTAGCGGGCGGGGAGAAAAAATTGCATATTTACAGCGGAAGGGTAAGAATTTTAGTTTTTACGGTGGGCGGCGAGAAAAATTCTAGGAGCAGGAACCAGAAAATAGACGGAAGGAAATGCCTTGGTTGATACAACTTAAGGGAAGATTAAAGAGCCTAACTTAGAGGGGAGCAATGTCAAAAGGTTGAAATGATAAGTTTTTTGCTTGCACAGTTTTGTTTTGATGTTTGTTGCGGTGGTGGGAAGTAGGGAGAGGGCAGACCATAGATACTGGAGCAGTGGTTCATCATAATTCAGTTGGGGGGGGGGGGGCATATTTTCCGCATATGCCAGTGGGAGGGCACTTACGGAAAGCTCTATCCCCCAAATTTCATGTCAGGATCAAAAAATATGTAAAATCAATATATCAGCCTTCGAAAAGGTTTTGTGGTGATTTTGTAACAATTGACGAAATTTACCAGTTTGCGGCACCTGTAGCTACGACGTCGATGATAATGCAAACCCAATATGGTTGCTTATCTATTTGTCCTGAAAATCGTCTTCTGCCGAAGTTTTTTAAATTATCTATTGTATGGTGAGTTTTATTAGACTAAACAACAAAGATACGTGTTTCTGGCAGCAGGCCTAGGAAATTTAAGGTAAGTAGGTATGAGAAAGTCTTTTATTTTTCTTTTTGTTGGCTGAGACCGGTAAATTGCAGATGATTTAACAACATCAAATTGTTTTGAAAATACGAAAACAATTTCTAGGATTGAGCAGAAGTCTTTTATTTTCGAGGCGCGAGCTTTCAAGGAAGAACTAGTCTTTTGCAAGTTTCATCGGATGCAATATACCCTGAAGGGTTTCTATCCATACTCAAAAATATTTGGACCTCGTAGGTCTTGATACTCGTCCGGTAATACCATAAACTGCATGGCATTGCTATGGCGTCGCTATGCGCGTCGCTATGCATTTCTCACGCAAAAGAATGTATGTGAAGTCACGAAAAAAACGCCGTCAATTACATGAGACGTATCGAAACGCCATTCAAAATTCGCCGTCAACCGATCGCCAGCTGCGAAGAAAATAAAGTATGGTGACATTTAGAAGCAGATTAATCCGGAACAAAAATCTATGCCTGGAACCACATCACAATTAAATGTTATATATACACAGATCTCGCAGATGTAGATGGTAAAGATAACATTACCCGACGGTTTCATTTTTCAGAAGAAATAAAAAAGCAATTACTATTTACTATATGCTTGTCATACGCACAGAGTGACAAGAATCCCTGAGCGTTTGAACATCATGAAGTTGGCCGAGGTTATCAGTCATTCGTTTTCATAATATACACTATGCCCACATTTCCGATTAATAATCTTGCATCGTTCGATGCCAAGAGTGCTCATAGTGCGACACACTGTTTTCTGTTGTTGTTTTTTGTTTTTATTGTTTTTTGGTTTGTTTTTATGCATCAATGTTGCTGTGGACATTTTATTTGTAAAGCTGGTAAGTCCAAACTGAGGCGAGGTATAAACCAAAGATGCTGGATAGCATACGCCGAATGCATACTACTCAATGCTGTGGCATTCCATTAAGAATTAAGTTTAAATGGAATCCGATATAGGACCGAATAATGTACCCTATACATGTGTGCTATGATCAATCTCATTGTATATGTCCTTGGGCACACAGCTGTCTCAGATTGCCGCAATTAGATGGATGACGATTACTTTTTCAAGGACAGAGACGATAATTGAGTCATTTCTCGAATTACATCAGTCCAATGTCAAGATATATACGATTTGCTCTCTCTCTCTCTCTCTCTCTCTCTCTCTCTCTCTCTCTCTCTCAGACATTACAACCCTTTCACTGAGTGGAGGGACTGTGCTCAAACCTCAGACTTGACAACAGAAATGACCTGCTTTCGTTTCTTTAGAAAACTTGAATTTATTACAGATAATTTATCGAGAGCGAGATATTGTTAACATTCTCTAAATTCAAAACTATAAACAGATGTGAAAAAATTGCATAACCGCAAGCCTGCGAGCGAAAAAATATGACTGGGTTACTTCAAGTAGGATATGTCGAGAATAATCAGGATGTTTTCATACTCTTTTTAGTTTTTATTTCGTTGTTTTTTTCGATGGTTGACATTTTCCGATTCGGTTTCACCCGGCGTAAATTTTGTGCGCCGATGACGGAAAAACAAATTTATGCGCATGACAATTTCCCCAACGTACAACAGGCAGAGTTGACCCCGAAGAAGTAGGTCAATTGATGATATAGATGTCAGCGCCATTGTGAACGGTTGGATGGTATTTCAGACACAGTGACACATCTCACAGATGTCACGACTCAAGCAACTTTTTATGTCACATTGGGAAGGATGATTTCCGGACAACTAAACGGGGATGACGAAGCGCCATTTGAGATGTACGGTGAAACCAACAGTATTACATTACAACGCAAGGAACGTATGGTTTTGGAAAAAAATCTGGATCAATTTTTACAGGGATAACAAGTTTGAGTAAATGAGCAATGATTGGCTGTCGAAGACACATGATTTCGCTGTGATTCAGAAGGAGTCATTTTTACTCAGCGCAACACATCGTATTCAAAAAATCTTCCAAACATTTTTGTATCGATAATATTTACATTCCGAACGCCAAACTCTGCTTCGTTTGGTGATCTTTTTGAATGACAAATACAAAATTATGAAGCCTTTTAAAACAATGGCAAGAATGATTGTATAACTTTTACAAACCAAGCTGTGTTAGAGAAATAGAAAATTAGAGTCTGTTTGGCTGTTTGTAGGCATCAAACCTATACAATATTATATCAACACCTTGACGTTACTACAGCCATGGAAAAAAGAATTTTTGAGCCGGTCATTAATTCGATGTGAATAAAGAAGCTGAAATACTCGTTGATAAGTGAATTGGTTCAAAAGGTATTCTAAAGGAGTTATCGGGAGATAAAGCCAACGCCAAATACACATTGATCTCTTAATCGTGACCATCTTCTCAATAGCTATTGACGTTGTGTAATCTGTGACGAGTGAAGCCATCATTGCGTCACTACTGTAGTTCATCAGCTGTGAAATCCAGTTCCTCTTGTTTGCAATAAGTTCGTTGGGTTAGAGACCATGTATAACCAGGTCAAACGCACGTCAAACAGAACCTCTTTCGTTTGACCCTAGCTCCAAACTTCTCCTCAAAATGAAAGTTTGGAGGTGCGAAAATCTAATGGTAGAGTCTGGAACTCCCTATAGCTCCTTACCCCGAAATCAATGAATTGCCACTGAAATTGGTTGTTGGAATTCTGCATAAATTGCAGAGTTATGCACACTGCTATCTACTCTCGCACGCACTAGGTACACGTACGAAAAATCTGTGCATATCGATCCATATAAGGGTCCATTCCATTGTATTGTCGAGTGAACGACTTATCTACTTCAATGATGACAGTGCGCGTTCTAATGACAGTCAGAGTTATCATTCAACGACAAAAATATCAACTTTCAAGTTCCGTTATTTCCAACTTTAAAACTAATCTTTTGCCGTCTCTATGCTATTTATACCATTCTTTTACCCCTTACCCCCACAAAGGCGTGCTTTGTCTGTGCAAATCGAAAAACTATGTATTTAGAGTGACTCTGCCCTATCTACAAATGACTTTAGAAGGCGCACACTACCCTATAAGGTAGTATGCGCCTCAAAATTGAAAGACTTGAACTTTTGCTCAAACTTTCCTCAAGGATTCTTCAACCATTCTCTTTCAAAATCAAGAATAAAAATCAGGGGTCACGGTGCAACTTTTGGTACAAGAGAGACAAATTACCTAAGATTTCCCGATATTTGAAATTCAAAATGGACGCCATCCCTGTGTTAACTCTATGAAGAAAAATAAAACTTTCGATTTCGAAAAACTAAGACCGTGAAAAGCTTTCTTACTTCAAGAGCTTTTAAAATGAACCTCCACAAGTTGTAGATCAGAAAAGAATTGTAGCAATTTAAGAGTCCGAATATCTGTCCCCTCGGCACGTTCTATCTTAACACGGCTTGTGTAAATGCAATGTCTGATGTTGTAATTGTTGACGTTTGGATTTCAGTCCGAACTTGAATTTATTTGTATACAATACACACAATGCATAGTGACCAGAAGACTAATATTTCAACATATTTTAGATAGAAAAACAAAAAAACATTTTACACCGTCAAACTTTACAACTGCTATCGCTTATACAAGGTAATGCCTATAATTGTCAGTTTTTGTCGGGAGGACGAGCGAAGGTCAAGAACTGTGAATCAAATACGGTGACCGCAATAAAACGACCTTTTCGAGCGGTTGCTCCTGACCCTTGACCCTAATGAATGACACTTGATAACTACGTCCTTCCGGGGTTAGGGTTCTCAAATTATGCTTGTCGGTCAAAATAATAAATATAGGTCATAAAAATGCAAGAAACAGCGACTCATTTTAATGGCATGTCGTATCAAATTTTGATTATATTTTACGAAGCCGGGTTCAACTTGCGGGATCGTTTCTCTGTTGAAATTTGAAAGCTCGTTATAGAAATGATAGGATGATATGCTGATAAAATTCTAACTACTTTTTAAACATTACAGCTCACGCTAAAGACTGCTCATAAAACAATTCGATATTTTGGATTCTGATTCTGAGATGTCTAATTCCCAGCATTTCTTAAACATGTAAATCTGAAATAGGAATAACAGTAAATGACTTTGTGCGCATATTCTTATCTCCTGTCTGTCGGCAATATACTCGTTTTACAGAAAGGCAATCGACCGTTTTCGATAGTGTATCGATGGATATGACAGACAGGCAGACGGGTCGATGAACAAGCTTACATATGCAGGGTATTGCACCCGCGTGTGTATAAGAGACAGTGCCATTGCCTTGGCATGCCTCAACTTGAGTTAACCGGATGTGGACATCACATCTGAAGGAAACCGGAAGCTGTAGTGTCGAATTAATCGAAATTTGGTCCGTAAAGCTTATGTCAGAATAAGCGTCCAAGTGTTCATCGACCCCAACATGGCCAGCTCGTGGTCGGTCACGCGCAGCGAATATGTTTTCTGATTGAAAATTGAAAAAAAGCTGCAAATGATTACTTGAGCATTATGGTTTGCTTTTAGTGGGGCTTTGAACGAACGGTTGGCAGAACCGCATGGTATGAGGTCCATCTCTCACAGTGATCATGCACACTCCCAGCATAGCCATAATTGCAAATAGAATGGTGAACATAAAACAACGGAATGAGTTTCAAAAGATAGCTTAAGCTATACGCCAGCAGCATTTATAGAGAAGAAAGTAAAGCTATTCATGGACAACTTACAACGTCCGAGCATTCAGACATAATAATGGCTTCACCGCTTTACTATTCGTAGTTTTACTGCCATCAAACTTGTCGTTCGTCTTTACTTCTACACTTTCAGACTATTTCATTACATTTTTTGATAATGCTACAGATATTACATTATGTAACGGACACAACAACATTTCATCGAGTTACATAACGTTAACATTTGATTTGGACTCAAACTTTTTTCAAAAATTTCTTTGTTCTTTCAGATATTTACATGATGTAAGGGACACAACAACATTTCATCGAGTTATATAACATTTATAATTTCGACACCCTTTTTCGAAAATTTCTCTGTTATTTTTGGGAATGTTTTTGTATTAAACAAGACTGGAACTCAATTGGGTCAATTGCATTTTTAAATTGTTCAAATTTATCAAAAGAGTTAGGTACCCTACAGCTGAAAGTTGCAACATTACAAACTACCCATAAAACAAGTGTATTGTAAAAAAGAAAAGTAGATACGATGAGATTACATTTGCAGATTAAACTACCATCATTACTACACTATCCAATGATCTCAAATTAGTTCCAATCATGTTTTTAACTTATTTTGATGGCCCGCTGCGAACCTTAACAATTAACAGCGTTGTCATAACAACCTCCGATGCTCCCGGATAAAAGACCGGATCGGAAAAAGATACCGTTAAATTCTATCAGTCAGCTGAACATAGAAGAGTCTTCGGCAAACTTAAAATTTACTGTTAGTTTGCACGTTTTTGCCACAAATGTAGAACTACAAATCAGGTTGTTGGTCTCTCTGAAGACTGAATGATCGGTCATAACGCGCGACACATTGAGCATGAGTCAATGAGCTCACCGTATTGGTCGTGAGGATCTGAACAGTTTTGTCAGATTTATGTCAAAGGTCACTGTTGATGCGGAGGAGACTTTTATCCAGGAATAAGTCGTCCTTACATTGACACCTTTGAGACAACAACACGGTCAGGATACAAGATCCTGCACATGAGCCTCCGTACAGTCGTTGACTGACGAGGTCGATGAGCGGCACAAAATAACTATTCCCCCGATTCGTTGAATCATGTATCACTGCCGTAAAACTGATGCCGCTTTACGGCAGTTGTGAAGGCCTGCACGCGTTCCACCTCCCAGAAGATTTCACGTCCGTACAGCAACATGCAACTGGAAACTGGCTCGTACATGATGATTTATTGCCATATTCCACTGCGTTCATCAAAGTCTCTCGTCTAGGCCTGCTCTATGAGTTAACTTGCAATTTATGAACACATGTGCGCATTAATTTATGTCTTGAATTTCTTAAGCTGAGATTCGCAGAACATCTTTCGTCAAAATACCATGACGTCATTGGCAGCGTTGATTTTGGAAATCTTTTCGCTGTTTTGCTTGTTGCAAGCGGTTTTATATTGGTTACGTTAAGGAATTTGAGGTGTTGTATCCAGCAGACCGCATCGAATTTGTTAATAGTCTCTGAATTGTTTCTGAAACTTGCATCCTGTATCACAGACGACAAGTTCTTGTGAATTTCTCCCTGGTAACATTACCTAGAAATTTGCGATTGTAGTCTGCGCATATCACGTCAATGCCTTTGAGATCCTCTGTTAAACCTATAATAATATTTTTGTGTTTCCCCAGGGGTGGAGTTACATCCCATAGCTATCCAAAACATAAAAAATAGCTTCGTTTTAAGTCTTTCAATGTCATCTTTATCAGCGACCGTCACATGGATGATTGAGTATGTTAAAATATGTATATCTATGCGATTGACCGCATCTCTTCTTAATGAAATAAGCTGACGTCGTCATTTGCGCAATCATACTTCAATAATTTGACTTGTATTGGCACTGAGGGTACGTCCACGAGGCAAACGAAGTCAACCTCTCGACCACTGAGATGAAGACAGACATAATTGTTGCATGTCCAGGATTACCGTTGGTTCTTTTGATGACGTTCGCGTACACAACCACAAATGACGTTTCTTGAACCCTAGTGGGGTCGCTGCCCTAGCAACGGTGTCGTTCCACTACTGAGTAGCTAGCAGTCTGTGATTGTGAAGTTGGTCGATGAGTCACGCTATGTAAACGACTAGTACGCGTGCACTGCCCCCAGGACCCAGGGCACTTGAGACGTCTGCCAAACTCTATCAATCATTGGAGCCAAAACAAGACGGCATCAGCCCGCACGACAGGGCCTTTTTTCCACTCGCAAGCAATCACATGCCTCCCCGTTATTCGACCTCGTCTCTTACACCATGCGCACGTGCTATCTAATTTTGTAACTCTAAAAAACCCTCGTAATATCTCAAATAGCACTACAAACATCTCAAAAGTCACAGCCAAATCGTTATAGAACATTGATATTTTAAAACTTTCGACGAATTATGGTGTAACTAGTAAAAAGATATATCAAAACTCGAAACGTTTAAAAACTTTTTCGAACTTGAAAAACGCGTGAACCCTCTCCTTAGAGATAAAAATAACACCTGCATTATTATTCAGTACATCAGACATAGATATATTTAACGAGTGAGTCACTCCACAAATATACCAAAGTATTGGACTAATATATGAACATCAAAGTCACCGGATAAAGATAACGTTCTGGGGATGACGACATTTCCCGACGCCAGCAACACTTGAGATCCATTGTACACTGTTTAGGGAGGGAGTCGTTCACTGGGTACATGTAAACATTCCTGTGGGAACCGTACTTTACAGGATTTCTTGCACACATCCATTTCTTTTCTCCTAATATAATTCAAGTTAAGATACAATTAGTAGTCCTGGCAGTTTGCTTGTAAAGCTTTACGTTTTGTGTACAAAATGAGTGGAGGGAACAATATTTATTGTAAATTGCGTAAAATGAAGTTGACAGTCCTGATAGACTGCACTGTTATCCACGGAAACCATGTGATTAATTTTTAAGATAGATAATGGCGACTATGAACTTCCCAAGTCGGTCCAGGAGAGATAATTTGTTATCTTTGCTGAAGAATAAAATGCGTTCATCATGTATGATATTTACGAAAGGACTGCTAATCGACGCACAGCACCGATCGAGATTATACACAGCTTCAAAATTGGTCGAAGAGTTCAATCAAGCGTAGGACCGATAATAGCAACGACGGGACAACTTTCCTTGAGAACAGGGACAGTTGCTAAGCTTTTATTCCAAACGCAATTTTCCTTAACGTAGTAGCAGATTGCAACTTTAGAGTGTTTTAAACTTGTCAATATAGCCTAGGGACCTTTTAGGATCAGTCGCCAGTTTTAGTTGTAAATTTCAAACAATATCTGCGTGTCCGTCTTGAAAAGTAGGCATTACGCTCGTCTTTAGGTCCATGTGTATTTTCGAGATGCAGCGTTTGGAATTGAAATATATCAACGGTTGTATATATTCTTTTTCATTCAACTGGACACATTGGACGATTCCAATTTTAAAAATATCAGAAATAGCAAAAAATAGCTATGTATTTTTATTAGCCTTTTTGCGAGAATGTCCACTTAGAATGGAAAAATTTGATACTTCAGCATGCTTTTGAATGAGATTCAAGAAAGCATTACAACCAACCAGTCTTAAACTTTCAACCATTGATTTGGTTATTACACTTTTAAATATCTTCAACAAAATGATACCGATTATGTCGATGAGTGGAGATTCTGAATACCCTGTGAATGTTTTCGCATTAATATGTCAGTCGTTATGTTGATAACTTCAACAAAATAAAAATAAGACGTAGATTAATTTTAGAAGGGGTAATATACAGTCACATTTCGTCTCTGGTTAGTTGGTGACAATACGCCGCGCAGAAAATGAACGTCAAGATGGTCTTCAACTTTTACACAAAAGTGGAAGTTTTGTAGAAAAGGGTTGTGGAGGGGACATGACATCATCAGAAATGAAATGGGGTGTTTCAAAGCCGTGTGAGTGATACGTGAGGTACCGTAACAAATGTTTAGTCTTCATGAAATCACCCTGTCCTAAGTGTTTATAAAAACCGCTAGCTAAATAGCGAAGTTGAAAGCAAAACTACCGTATTACACAACGTATTTGTGTTGCAAGGTTGATCTAGTTTCACGGTTATTGACGAGCCATGGACTAATAGTTGTGGTTTTCTACAGTTATCTGTATGTTACTTTGAAGTGTGTGCAACGGAGAAATATCAACGAATGAAGAGCTGTGGTTTCCGCTTCACCATCTAAAGTTTGCCTCAAAAAACAGCGTATAGCTTTCGTGGCTCTCCAAAATCCCAGTAATTGAATTCTTGCAGACAAGACCATGGCAATGAACTTAATCATAAAAAAATCGTCACCCAAGAATCCCGAAGGGCTCGCTTTTGTCCGACATGGATAAGAAGAAATCGAGAATGGCTGTCACAATAGATAGAGAAAATTGCCCATTAAATTTAGATTAAGCATTTGAATGATTAATGATGTATGTATTGTGCCCGTGACGCGTAAAAATACTCATGAGGGCGTAGTAATGAAGAGACAGGGCTGTATGAAAACAAGTTAGGATCTTGATATAAACTGCCAGGGCACACAACAGTGTACCTACAGCAAACGTCTTGAGGTTTATGAATACTAATGACTTGAATGTATAGTCCAGTATCAAGGTAACAGATTGGGGTCACAAAGCCTCGAATAGTAGTTGCATTTTCGATCATAAATATAATTTTTCACAGTTCAGTTAACAAATGCAAATTGCCTCGTCAAATCCTACCCATTTTGTGGTATTTGTAAAATTGTCTTTATATATATATATATATATATATATATATATATATATATATATATATATATATATGTACTGTTACATATCAGCTCAGACTTTTCGGAATCAAATGTCATTTATATTTAGGATACTGAGTTTTGTGCCTATAGTATTTCAACTGCCGTTATTACATATATCAAATGGCATGAGTAAGATCACCGTCGATGATGTCATAAAGTAAATATGGTCCTTTGAAATGGCGCGAGTCATCATCGGGGCAAGGCCAGGGGGTGAAATTTCCAAAACGGTTCAGAAGCTGATGAGAAATTTTCTCATTAATGTCGAAAGATGGATCTAGAAATAGACATTGGTGACTCTTAACAAAAGCGTGAGGCTAAAGCAACTGGAAACGCATGCTTACCTATATGAAATGAGGATGGTTGTCACTTGCACTACGCTATGAACATGAAGGCTCCTAGACCGTTCACTCAGTACAGGTGCACTGACTAAATAAAACGGATAGACTTCGTTCCATGTGTGAGGGTAGATTTCAGGAGTGCACAAGTCTTTTGACCTTTGTTGTATGTTCGGGAGACAAGTTTCAGTCGTCAAGTAAATCTAAAGAAACGAAGTGAATGACATTTGCCTTCAGTCTATAGTTCATATCTTGACCTCTTCGAGAGTACCAACGACGTCGAGGGGATAGTAACAGCCGATCACAATTCTGGCGTTTTGCACCGAAAACGCCTTTTTTCTACTCATGGGAGTGATGCACACGAAATTCGACGCCGACGCACTATGCCGTATGCACCACCATCAAAAAGAGACATAATGAACAGATATAGACTTGTTAACCTTTTGAAATACCATCTACCGTCTGCTCATGTTTCTAAAAATGACGCCATGACAATACTCAATGCGTTAATATCTGCCAGGTGAAATATTTATATCAATCAAATATGCAAGTGATCTCTTATAGATCTTTTACTCATATTTTCATTCTACTACACGTCACCTTTTTATTTAGGTGACGTAAAAATGATTCATTTAAATGAATTTTTCTCACGTCTTATTGCCCCTCCCTGTCTTTGGTGTCTGTGCGTCTCACTTTCTGAATCGTTTATTCACAACCTTGCACCCCCAAGGAGTGAACGCAAGGGGTCGTTGTCCCTCAGTGATTAAAATGTTGATGTCTAAAGTTAACAAGATGGCAACACAGCACGCTGTGTCGCAGTGTTCGTTAAACGTTTCCACATACAGAGATGAATAGATACGATTGAGGTAGATTTCACATTGAGTTCTTGTCAATCAAATTACATTTGCCTCGTTACATTTTCATGAAAAGTAACCAACAGAAAAAAAATGAGAAGACTACGTCACACAGGAAAGTGCCAGTCACGATTACATTGAAAGGCCTTTTACCTGATTTGGCAGGCTAGGGGCATTGCTTTTGATAATGTAAGTTTATGAAGCTTCAGGAACTGGGTGGCAGAGCAGATCGAGAGAAGGGGAAAGCATGACACAGAAAGACAGACGGATAGGCAAAAAACAGATAGTAGAGATTGTGATAGAGATCGATATATAGTGAAAGGGGCAGACAGGCAGACAACAAAAGACACGGAAACAGAGAATGAAAGTGAGACAGAGGCAAACAAGGATATACAGACAGAAGGACTGGCAATATGACAGACAGACAGGGAGAAAGGAGCAGAAATAGAAAAAAGGACGGGTAGATTGGGAATGGCGCTCTGTAGTGCTGGGGATGCAAATGTAAATGGTATCATAATGGAATCAGCCGGTGCTATAAACTATTCAAGTTGTACTTTAACCCTTCAAGTCCATAAATCGTGCAAGATATTGTACTTGTGTTTCTGAGAAATCAGGAACTGCGTGTTCCTTGTTTCTGTTAAAACTGGAATTGTTTAACAGTCGCCTTCTCGTGTTCCGAAAACGATGGTCATAAAGTGATTTGTATGTCTGCCCTTTAGGCGATGATCGAAATTTAAGTAGGACACGATCGTGACCTCTCGACATGGGATAATGTGCGGTGTCTTGGAAACTGTTTTAGTTAACTGGTCCGCTGAAACTAAATTTACTTTTTGAATTATTTCCGAACAGCCCATCAGGCAGAGAATAGCCCTACTTTAAGATTGTTTAAATCGCTATCAATGATGACCATCAACCAATCAGATATAATCTTTCCAGCGGCTGCACATTGCCTTCTCGTCAATTGCTCTGTGCTGACAAGCCGAGTGAACTGCTGAGTGAAATGTGCTGAGTCATCGGTCACCAGAACCCTGCTCTCACCCATGCTGTGTGTCATCGGCACTTACTGACGTCATTTCTACCTGCATGTACACCGGAAATTATTTATTTAGAAGTATACTTGCAAGTGATGGCTGTGAATGGAGCACATGCAGACATTTGAGTCACCGGAAGACTATGAATGTGAGCTAAAGTTTGGTTTGACATGAAAACTGACAATCGATACCCAAATGACGGTGCATTATGGAGGAAATATCATTCATATACATCACAGATGTAAGATTATGTATTTGGATAGGACGCACTAGGTCTACAATACAAAAATTGTTATTATTATTATTAATAATTAATTCGTTATTTCGGACAATGAGCATGTCCATAAATTATTATATATATAAATGATTACAGGATTGGGAGAAAAGAATGATACAAAAATGGTGACATCAAGAAATATTTATGGGTTAGACCATTAAGACATATTTCTCTTCAAAGATTAGAAGACTGAATTTATCCATCTTCTCCTCAAGTCAGAAGTGAAATACATAAAATCATACACCTTACGTATAATTGAGTTTTCACTCATAGAGATCCTTTTCATCAAACTGTTGATTTGCTTTCTAAGCAAAGCATCAAAAGTGTCAATCCTATTATATACAAACATAGTACTAGCACTGATGCGTCGATTATATTGTAGAAATATGCGACCAGCGTTAATGTAAGCAACTTTCAATTGTTTCAGGGCGCTTTTATTATGGCTGACCCATAAGTTACCACCATACAATTGATAACAATATGCTTTGAATAGTTTACACTTAACACTCTGCTAACACAGAGAAAATTTTCTCAAAAGCATGTTAGCAGAGGTATAAAAAGATCTCCTCTGACGCTCGATATCAGAATTGTCACTGAAGGTATTTGTCAACAGATAGTGATTTTTCTTTTCAACAAATCGCAGTTTAACTCCATTGAGATAAACAGCCGGAATTTGTTCAATCACACGTCGCTTGGAAGTTATACACATACATACAGTTTTCTCTGTATTGAAAACAATATCATGAATATTGCCATAATTGCTACAAATATTCAAAAGTTTCTGAGTTCCTTTCACTGACGGCCTTATCAGACATATATCATCTGCATACATCAGATGGTTAACAAAAATACCACCGATGTTGCAACCAGCCTTAGAATTGATCAATCTATGACTAAGATGGTCCATATACACATTGAAAAATTTTGGGGACAAGACACCACCTTGCTTCACACCGTTTTTAACAGCAAAATGTGTTGAAATACAGGAGCCCCCATCGAACAGAGATTTCCTGCGTTCTGTACCAGGTTAAAAGGTATCTCACATAGCAAACAGGAACATTACGGTTGATCAGCTTCTTGAATAATGACCAGTGATTCACACGATCGAAAGCTTTAGAAGCATCCATAATAGTAACGATAACATTGCTACCATGACTTCTACAATAGCTAATAACCTCTTTCAGGACAAACATACACATATCAGTAGAATGACAAGTTTTAAAACCAAATTGGTAAGGTGAAGATCCAAGAAACGACTCAATCTTATTCAAAAACTTTCGAAGTAATAGAAGACAGAGCAGTCGGGCGATAATTGTTCTTGTCCCTTTTTTTTATTCTTATCCTTAACAATGGGCACTTACAAAACTTCACATAATCTAGGAGGACATACATTATGAATAAGCATTGAAGTGAGACACATGCTCAAAAGTACGATCAACTTATTACTAGTATATAAAAATGCTCAGATGAGAGAGAATCTGGACCAGCAGATTTCCCTTGTTGTAACTTGTCAATGGCGTTACGAACATCACTAGGTGATACAAAACTCACATGATCAAGGTTGCAATCGTCAACCTTATTTAACACGAATTCTTTGTCTCTAACCGAGTGAACCACATTTAAGAGATCACTAAAATGATTCCGTCACATTTCAGAGATATTGACATCACCATTGCAGCCATCTACAGTGTTGGGTCTAGGCGGAGTTTTTGCATTAATTCTGTGGATGGACTGCCAAAATGCATTACAATTACCAGTAAACAAACTATTTGCAGCCGCATCAGCTTTGATTTGCTCCTCATTACGTCTGCAACTTCTTAAAGCATATTTAAATCTCGCATGCGTACGACGCTTGAATTCAAATAGAGGCCCATTTCTTGGTTTTCCACTTTCACGCCACAGTTTAAATGCATCCCGAGCAACAGAATGGATGTCTTTGAGGTAATCATTCCACCCTGTCACAGTATGATCAGGATTATCACGAATACATGGTAAGATGACGGTGCATTACGGAGGAAATATCATTCATATACATCACAAATGTAAGATTATGTATTTGGATAGGACGCCAGGACTGTTAAAGTAACAGTATTCTGTAATATATACGTTTGGCTCTCCTTGGCAAGTATTGACAATATAATTGATAAATATAAAGGATCAACTTCATCGTTTGGAACGCACTTGCACTCAAGTATAGACTCTAAACTTGTACTGTAAAAGAAACAAGGAAACTGTACAAGTAAATGCTGGTGATTCTCGAATTTTCTAAAGCATGACTTTGGATAAAAACAAACAGGAAACAAGAGCACGTTCTCCCAAAGAAAATTCCCTTTCCACTTCTTAATTCTACTTTCGAATGTAGTGACCTTTGAGTAGAAAGCATCTCGGGGTCAGATATTCTGTTGCCTAGAATCCTATTCCGTCCGCTTGCCTCCGTACCTCCGATTTTACCTCCGGGAGTGGATCGGAGGTACGGGGGCAAGCGGACGGAATAGGATTCTAGGCTAGATATTCTGACGATTTAAATTTGTACAATGCTGCGTTGATGCGCTACCTATGTCGACATTTTTGAAGCTGGGCAGAGAAATCAAGGGTTCCATTATTTTGTTATTTGTGAAATCGAAAATTTGTTTTTACTAAATAGAGTCAACAGATGGATTGCGGCCAATTTTCATTCTATAATAGTCACAGAATTTGCGCGGTGACCAGTGACTTTATTCTTGACTTGAAAAAAAATGGTTCAATTAAAGTTTCCTTGAGGTAACTTTTAAGAAAAGTTCAAAAATAGTTTAGACACATACTACACACAGGGAAAGCTACAGCTCGTAAGCTGTAAAAGATGTTTGAGTACCAGAGTTCACTTTCTGTTGGCGTGAAACCCTGACTACCAAAGAATTCTTCCTGCCGACACAGACATTTTCCAAATTGCTCAAACCCATTTCTATCGAGAAAGGCAAATAAACACTGCGCCACTTTCCGGATGTTCAGAGCGGTCAGTGAAAAAATAAACTAGACAAATTGGGTAAAATGCGTACGGAAAGGCTAGCAGATCACTCGAATATCCAGCTTGCGTCAACAACAAAAACTACTGTAGACGTGCACCTGGTGCTCCATGGGTCAAAACTAGAATTTTACATTGAAGTCATGCAATATATGTGCATGTCCACTCGTAAAATTACGCACATGCGCACATCTAATCCTAACCAATTGACTATTTACACGTCCGACGAAAATGATTCTCTTTAGGATAAAAAAATAAGTAAAAGCTTACCAGGATTCGCACCCGCTTTTGGTGTGGAGAGCCTTCTAAATTTTAATCCAACCTGTGAACACATTGCGAGTGTTTTTTCGGTGTTCACGTGACCGTATATATTACTGGTAAATAGTTTATTTTTAGCGTCCCATGCATTTTCCATGACCGACTGAGAGACCTCATCAGCACGGTATATATGTATACAATACCAGTAATTTTTCGTAAACAGGCAAACAGAGGCTGGCTGGCGCTCACATTGTTGATATTTCTATTTTTAATTTTTAATCGGACGCCATTTTTGGCAGTGCCTACATCGTCTGAATAACTCTTGACAGTTCTGCTGACATTATTTGAATCATGGAACGATTTTTATCGCCTATTTCTTATCTACTTTTGTAAATGTGATATATCTGTCACCGGTTGAGTTTCTGATTACGTATACCACACAGACGTGACGTTTACGGCATGTGATATTCAGGTGAGATCTCTATATATGATATGCAGTAGCCATTTTACAGCACAGTTTATGTGAAACTGGTTAATGTTCATGCGCTCGCGTTATGTTATTGCCAAATGTAAACTTCACAAATACATAAATCTGTCATAATCTTTCATACCACCCGTTGAATCTACAATACCATTCTACCTTCCTCTATTGGTGTCAAATTGTGAGCTAGTGTGTAATTTCCCGAGCATTTGCCTCCATTTTACTTCCCAAGCTGGCAGCGAAACCTTGAGCTCCATCAATTACCCAGATTAAGGTTATGATATTTAAATAATTTTTCACAAGGACACAGTAGCTTAAATTAGTTTGCCTGCACATCCTGAACTTTCTAGGCAGCCAGGTTCATACACGCTGCCCCCTACTTTAGCATTACCTATAGCATTACACAGTTTCCAGCCCATTCGCAAAGTTCATTTCCTCGTACGTACGTACGTACGTACGTACGTATGTATGTATGTATGTATGTATGTATGTATGTATGTATGTATGTATGTATGTATGTATGCATGTATGCATGCATGCATGCATGCATGTATGTATGTATGTATGTATGTATGTATGTATGTATGTATGTACATACAAAAGTATAATGTTTACAGGTTTGCACAGGTCTCACAGATAACGGCTTCAAGACACGCTTCGCTGATCACGCGCAATTATTCAGTCACAAGACATATAAAAATAATTCTATTATGAGTTTATTTGGTATCTTAAAACAAACGATGCATTCTTTGCCAAAAGAAACGCTGAATTTAATAAATGCTGATAGATCCACACTGCTAAATGAACGTTCTGAGTTGGTTTCAAAATGTCGCCACCAAAACAAAATATTGTTTGTCGAACTTCTTACAACCTTTAAATACACCGGTATACCAACCATACACCTTAGGGTATATATGATCATACAAACGAGAAAAAAAACAAAAGAAAAGCTAGATCTGTCAGAAGATTGCAAGATGCATGGAACATACGTAACAGATAACATCACTTGTACTGGAAGTAATATATATATATATATATATATATATATATATATATATAAAGATGATGACAATGTAATAGGAAAAAATCAACAGATTTTCGAGTGACTGTCCTGTCGAAAATTCGTTAGTATGCTATGGACTCGCTTTGCAAATTATGTTTGATTTCGTGAAAAAAATAGTTTCTTAGCAGTCCTCCGCGTCATCCTTCTAGTATGGCATTGTAGTATGGAATCCCCAAGGTTGAGCCAGCTGTGAGACCGTGGATTGAGTTTTGTTGGGAAATTCTGGACATTCTCAGTTATACCATGAAGCATATTGGTCTTTTCCCTGCCAAATTGCTAATTTGACTTCGATTGGCACTATGTACGCAATGCTGGTGATATTCAACCCTGTTAGATATGGATTTCCGATGTAATGTACGGCTTTGTTCCCTGTGCTGCTGCGCCTGGCCACTGACAGTGAACTGAACTGCCACACGTGGGTGGGCAGGCGTCACACGTCTTCTCACGTGACAGCTGCCAATGGCTAGAAAAGCAAATGACCTGAACTGTTTGACATTTTATCATTAACGAATTATGGGACCTTTCTCAAAGGGCACGCTCAACTTCGTCAGATGTTTAGCTTGATAATCAATGTAGTCAGTTTCTCATATGTGCAAATGTCAAAGCCATTTTCAAGTTCACCTGCTCAATCATTGTATACATACAGGAAAGACATACCCTGTATGTCATGACGTCTGTCGTTATTATCTGACGTGCATTTCCAGCGAGAAAATAAAGAAGGGTTTTAAGATATGTTTTTCATTCCCAAAATGAAAATAAACTTAGTAGGAAAGCATGTTCAGATTCCTTCTGCATTTAATTACCGCTCAGTATTGCGTCGAACATTCACAGTTAAATACCACTGACATCATTAATGCTAATTTCTTTCATGCTGTCATCTTGGCGTTGATACAGATCCGCTACCTGAATTGCAGAATTTTGTAAGTCTGGGAATACTAAAAAGCCCTGCACTGTAGTCCCTGGAAAGAATCGATCTCTATCAACTCAAGGCATTCTGTTTTATCCCAAACGTCGTTCGTTACGTGCTAACTGCCGCTTTTTACCAACTTTACACTTATCATACCGACAGTAGAGTATTTTATGTACGCGATTTACGATTATCTTCCCCGGGACAACGAAAGGTCTTTTACCTGATATTTGGAAATATCAACGCCCTTTAAAGTAAGCCCTGGATATTTATCGTACACAAAAGGAAACCAGCTGCAGTTCCTCTGACGTAGCGCAACGATGTAATATAGAAGGTCAATAAAAGGTCACTTTTCATGCGCACTCCCAGACAGATGCAGGGAAGACCATCCAGGCTGGAAATTTGCCAATATGTTACGTTTGCTTTTTAGTGCAACACACAAAGGTTGTATAGATGAAATAGCAGATAAAAAGAACTGAGTCTTTTAGTGTTTGGATAGAGTTGTCAAATTACTGAGATAATGAGATCTAAAGAGAGGCTGACAACACTATATGTAGACAAACTAAAATAGAATGGATGCAGATGGATGCACGCCATTTTTTTAAAATTTTTTTATGAGATGCACAGATAAACAGTGAGTGGTATAAATGGATCCGGTCACTAAGAGATTTGTGATAGACGGAACCGTGACTTCAGTCTTTAATTTTCGAGGGATGAACTACCTTAACTTCGATAGGATTTCAAACTGAGTATTCTTTTTCTTCCTCAAATTCACACTCTATTACAATGGTACATTCACTGGTAATTTTACCGCTAAATTCTGATAATAAAAGCTTGATAGTTTTGTGAGGCTTCTAAATTCCACAATTCAAAGAAATTCTTTGAATTTTACCGATCGTCCACCCCTTACTAGTGAACAATGCAAACATGCAGAAATACGACAAAAAATCAGTGGCTTGACAGAACAAAGAAATCCAAACTGTTTTCGTGATTTCTTCGACAAAAACGAAAATCAACATGTCATTTTAACAACCCAGTTATCCAAAGTTGTCAAATAAAATCCTAAAAGTGTAATTTTATTACTTTTGCAATTAAAGTTTTAACAAGTCCCCGCAGGCAAATACAATCATACAAAAACGCATTGACTTTGTCGCGTACCTTTCATGGCTTCTTGTGATTGCAGTAATTTTTGAACGGTGGGGAATCCATAGGAAGAAATGAAAATTTTACCATTCTAATCGTCTTCAAGAAACATTGCAATTTCCATTAACCATTTAGGAGCTGTTATAGGTGGAAAAGTATAATCGGAAGTAACGTAAAATTAGCATAAATTCTATCGACTATACCCGAGGATATTTTAACCCGTAGAGAAATTCTCGTAGAAATCTTTGCCGATTTGATTTTCTACGGGATTGGCTCGTCAGAATAACATTTGCATAAATTTATCCAGACCACAACTGAACATTTTCCCGGCGTTATAACAAGACGTGTAGACAGAGACGTTATGAAATTGTTAAAATACCATACTGCATTTATATCAATATAGGGCCTACTTAGTATATTGAAAGGTCAGAGAATGGGCGATCATACTGTACAATGTCCACGCCAAATAAATTCAGCCGGCGCAAGCAAATTTGTCAGCAATAAGTCAATTCGGTGGTTCTTCCTACGCGTTGTTGTAAGAGCCTAATAATCAGTTGACCTAATTTAGACATGTCAGACACCAATTGTCAATCATATACAGTGGACGAGAGAGTGAGTGAGTGAGATTAAATGATCGGTTAATATATAAATAATCGATCGATAAATCAATAAAATGTTATACATGAGCATGCACATGAAAAGTACCGACCCTATGCCATTGTGTGGTTAGGTATGCCCGTTGACTTTTAGTTAATTGTCATTACAATACAAGTTATCAATCTATTGTGTTTGCTGTTCACCGTTATGTAACTAATATTACATGTGTAAATCATTCGTGTGCTCATTATTTTTTTCAGAATGTGGAGGGTCGTCACTTTGTTCCGGTTGCCTGGACATCTGAATGGCTTTTAGCCCCTTGATGACGAAGAAGAGAGCTTGGTGTGAACTCAGCGTTTGTTTTTGCCACGACATTGAACCCTACAGTTGTTCCCAAGTAATGCAAGTAGCTGAACAAACGGTGTAACCCGCCCGCAAGATAAGGGGTTCACTTCCATGGCTGGACGCATCGATGTATGACCCACCTCAGCGTTCACTCAAAAATGATTTTTTGATCGGACCCAGAAAAAACATTTTGACATCAAAAACCGTAGACTGACTAATAATCTACGAGGATATTTTCAACAGCTACTTGTTACATCTGAGCAGTGAAACACATGGATCCCCTTCTATTGGAAACGGTCGAGATTATAAAAATCCAGTTTCTCAAATAACGCAATGGGCTACACTTACTCCTAGTCAAAGCGGGCGACATCATTAACTTGCATCGTTCATAAAAAGACAAAGGGAAAAAAAACCACAGCAAGATGACTTCTAAGAAAACTTACTACTGTTGGAAAACTCGCGGGCACGCCATTAGGCATGTTGCCTACAGTGGAGTGGTAAGTAAACACGTGCACAGATTTATTATCTCCCAATACGACGTCCAAAACTGTTAAGGGAACACCGGGAATGCCCTGGCCCTGTTTTCCAGAGTACCTGTGTCCCCAAATTCATTTTGCCGAACAGTGATTAAGTTTCTTTGGCTAATTTGCATTCTTTGAGCAAAATATCATGCGTATAATGTAACATTTCATAGGACTGTTACCTTCGTCAGTTTCTTGTACACAGTTGAAACATTTAGTAAGTTAATCGTTGTGGTAGATTGACATTTCCGACCACTGTCAGATCATTCATTTGCATCAAACTATGACAAAGGCGGACCGCCATGTTCTTTCAAAACCATGCAACACTTCAGCATTAATTGCTTTTGAACACTGAAATTTCAATTTATTTGAGTCAATTAAAAGTAGTATGACCTCTTTATTCTGGCCAAGTTGAAAATAGTTCTATCGTTGTCGGTGTTGGTAGTTGATGGTTCAGTTGAATGAAAATGGTGACTCTGAGCAAAGTTTTACATTCCGGCCATCACTTGCATGTAGGGGGACATGTATAGACTGGCCAACTAGTCGTTGAGCTTTTCTCGGGTGCACGCAGTAGTAACTGGCTGGCCATCGCTTTCACCCCATGATCTACGCGACAGTCTGTCAAAATATATTGCTTTAATTTCGCTGTCAAAGTATATTGCTTTAATTTCGCGATCACCTCATCATCAAGGCGAAGGTCTGCTGAAGTTTAGTTTTGTGCTTCAATTTACTCCAGTTTTGATATATATGCCTATAGACTTGGGGCAAGTCTAGGGGGACATACATAATGATGTTGATATCATTAACTGGAAATCCTTATAATCTTGTCTCTTCAGGATTACTTGTCACCAACTCAGAAGAAGCGGACTAATTATAATTTTAAAAATTCAAAACATTTAGTTGATTAATTACTACTTCTCTAAAGATTTTGAATTCGTCAGTTAACCCAAAGAATGAAGATATCCTTCTTGGGTTTAAACTTTCATCTACACAATTCACGGGGTCAGATCTTCTTGAAATTGAAAAAAAAATGTACTGTTGGCGGCACCTTATGACAAGGCATCATGGGATATCACATGCAAGCGAACATGACACTACTATCTGACGCAAAGCAACACCCAACAATACGCATTAAAGGGAATGCATTGTTCAGCAAAGAATCGTTATGTACGACCAATGCCTGCATATTGTGCCTGCAGGTTGCATGAATAATATTTATATCTAGATTTTATATAAAAAGATTTTACATAAACATCCACAATCCCTTCCCAATAGAGAAATAGGTACGCAATGTAGACGTAAATTTACCGATTTTTTGTTGTTGTTTTTGTTGGCTTTTCGTTGTTGTTGTTTTTTGTTTTATTTTGTACTTATTTTTTATTTTACTTATTTATTTAGTTTTTTGCTCTTTGTTCATGCTGGGAAGGGTAATCAAAGAGAAGCAAAGACCAATATTGTGCAAATCAAGTGTCACTGAGCTTTTTGATATTTGGAAGACTCACCGAAACACAACTTCATACATTAACATATATCTTGTTTTGACAATTTGTAATCTAATATTATTACAAAATCATTTTGCTTCTACTACATTCCCCTGTCCTGTTATATTATTTCATTCACTCGTGCCTTGAATGGAAATGGCCTCATTTTCATGACCCTCCTGTGCCCTTGCAAGGCACAGCGTTGATGGTTGTCAGATCATCCAAAACCAACCACACTATTCAGTCCGCCTGCTTAATTTCTTGAATTCAAGAAACTATCAGAGGATCATATTTCTAGTGGGTCGTGAACGTCACTGTACTGCCAGTGCTCCAAATATATACATATCTATAAATATTTAAGTAGATTGAATGTGTGAAAAGAGCAAATGAGTACATTTAGATTATCTCTAAAATATACACTAAATCCAAGGTTTGATTCCCCACACAGACACTGTCCATAGTTGGTGTTATTTACTACTTTGTTGCTGTGGTAGGAAGACTTGATTCGCGTGTCCACAGCAGTATGTATTTTTTTATTCATTTTATCTGATTATCAGCGCTCTTATTTTTGTGTTTGAACTGTTACACACTAGATTGTATATTTTTACTAACAATAGATTGCATTGTTATAACTGTTAACACCAAACAAAGGTTAGATTGCTTCTGTACCCTTTGAGGAATAAGTTCTGCCGGTTGGCAGTTTTTGTCCGGAAACAAAGACAGTACGCATGTTTACATGTATGCTGTCCTTTTGCTCTAACTCGGTCATTTATATTCATCGAAAGTGAATTTAATATAATAAAGTCTATTTATATAATGTGGTTAGATCACACAATGAAATGACGCATTTACATTGCGAACGTGTAAGAAAACACTTTTCTAAACATTTTACCGACATCGTTGCGCATGCTCAACTGAGGACCTAACCCTATCACTATTCCTCTTGAAATTAACGAATAAAGAGTTTATTTCGAAATAGATCTATGCCAAAGAATGAATTGCCTTCTCATGTTCCTTGTAATCCCCTATGCTGTTCTATATGCTATGGAATAATGATGAGCGTTTGCCCAACGCATTCTTAAATAAACGGTATGCTCAGTTCACTTTTCACAAATCAAAGCCATGACATTACCCATGGATAAGCATATTTTTTAATTCCGTCATCCGGAAAATTATATTATATTACATTAAAACAGACTGAAGCACCTTCTCTAGAAAAATGACAGTTATTTACATTTAAGGGCTGAAAGCCACGTTCTCTATTTTATTATGTCGGTTCCATCGTTGTTAACTCATTCACCGCGGTTTATTTATCCCCTTTGTCCTACAGCGACAGAAAAGGCGACCTTCTTTTTGTGGTTTGGAATGTTATTCATCTTCTGTACCTATTTATTTGCTGTGATTATAATGGTACACGGATTTCACAAAGTAAGCAGAGTTAGATAAGAGAGAGTGGGCGTGTGTGTATATATCTCTGAGCGTGTGCGTTTAAGTTTATCTGAGTGTCATGACCTTCTAAAAAAGTGAAAAGATGCATTTCTATACTATGTTATGACCGAGCGAGGGAATTAATGACAAATATTTGAATATTTGACATCAGACCATAGACCTACACTCAAAATTAAACAGATTAAACGTGAAACTGATTAAACGTAGAAAAATGAACAAAGAAACTGATTAAATGTTCAACCTTTTACTCACAAATGTATCCAATAATTTACCTTGTTTTGTTTTGTTTGTTTTTGTTTTTGAAGCGAATAGGGAAAATCTTGCTGTACTATCTTCTGTTCATTTTCGTGTTTGAAGTGCTCGATCTCGTCCTTATGATATATATCGTCGTTTTATACGTAAGTAATTGTTTTTTTTATTCTATCTTTTATCGCTTTTCCTCTGGTCCGCTCTGAATAAAATTCCATTTTTTCTTTTCCAGAATGGTTTCCACTTTAGATATATTTGCAGTTGGAACATTTCCAATTGTAAAGAAGTTGATTAACAGAGTATGTTGGCGAAATTAGCATATTTATTCGTTAAACAAACCCAAAACAATCTTGAAATAGATAGTTGAATTTGTTCACATGCTTTATCCTTATGTTATGTCATTTATTGTTTTCCAGATTATTTTGGTGTTTTGTTGTGTTTTGTTATGCGATATATGAAATGAAATAGACTATGTTGGACCGGTATATCGGATGTACAATACGGTGATCTTCTTGTTCGAGACTCCAAATTTAAGTGACAGTGCTATATTCGTGATACACGATAGTTTGAACCGGTCGATGTAGACTTGAACACGAATTAATTTTCTGCTGGATCAGTAAGTTTGAGGAGGGGGTTATTTAGAGGACAGCTACGGCTTTGTCGACTAAAATTGAAAAGTAAAAGGTTTTATCGCAAGAATAGTAAACTTATATGTTCATTTTCACAAAGGCGGGGATAAATTTTAGGACATTTGCTGTTTTGCAGTTGAGTCGTACAGTCGCCAGTGCGTGTGCATAGGAAACGAAGTCAGATATACAGAATGTCGGTCAACAGATACAGGGCCCATATCTTACAAACTCCAAATGTTCGAGCTCACATTTTATGAAAGCATCATCTTTGAAAGTTTAAGCCAAAACTTACGATAACGCTACAATTTGATAACAATAAACGACACAGTGACCGTTCACAGCTTGGGTTTGGCCGGTCGCACGATATTACACATATACACTCGCTATTGCTTGTTCTTGTATGATATTTATCATGAACAGTTCAAAATGGCGCGGTATACCGAGGATAGGGTTGTTTTTCTCCTGACGACATTTCCTAATGCAGATTAGTTAGAAATCCACATGCATGCCAGTCCTTTCGCGGTAGAATGAGCTTTAGGAGCAGTTTTTCGGACATTCAAATTTTTTACGATGCTTCTCTAGTCGATTGCTAGGGTGCACTCATTTTGAATCCTCTGCACTTAGTAAAGTTTTCATTGTCTTGTTTTTGTTAAAATTTAAAGTTAGATTCCTAACAGAGTTTATGCAGGTTGTGGGGGCCATTTACAAATCGGTAACTTTTTCTTATTCCAACCCTGGACTTTCATTCTCGATTATGAAAGCAGGAAAGTTTGGGCATTTTTTTTTTAATTGTCTTGAGGTGCGTACCACCCAAATTTTTATTTTCGCAGTCACATACAAGCCTATACATATGATACAGGGCTTGAAATGAACGGTAGTCCCTGACCCCAGGACAACCAAACATTGCCTTCGGGATAATAATTTCTTGAAATGGTTGTCCCATGGGACTACCATTTACTTATATGTGTCACTTAATGAAACTGCATTATAAAACTGAGTAGAGAGTGTTGGAAAGCCGGCACGCAGATTTTTCAAAACAGCTGTCAGCGATCTTAACCTGTTGAAACATGAACTATAATAATCATTTGATTGCCAGCTGTAATTTATTCATGCTAAATTTTCTTTGGCCATTCAGGATAACAAAAAAGGATGTGGAGGACGGTTTACCTCTTTGTTCCACATTTATTTGTTTTACATTGTTTTGATCGGCCTATATAAAAATCAAATTATATTGTGCTATTCTTTAACACAACATTTTGTCCATGAAGTGCGTTCATATCATACAATGTCACTCCATTGCCTAAATGACAGGATGAAAATTTATATACATGAGGGGTAATTTTAGAGTACTATATTCATTTTTATGTCTGATTGTCAGAAATAGAAGTCATATAATTTAAAATTAGCCATATGGATTTCGTACAAGTGGCCTACCAAAATGTGTTATCGGAACTATTAATTTTCGAAAAACGGAATTTGCACTTTAACTACCATGCATAAAGTTAATTTCAAGCTCTGTGATGCATTAGATTAAGAGAACGGAGAAAGATTAGCTTATATTAATTAGATCCATTATATCTTAATCGATTTAATGTCTCTACTTAAAGCTTCGTCCTTTCGTCTAGAGAGTCAATTCGTGCACTTTACATAATCACTGCTTTTACACAACGAGCTGAAAACAAGTCTTCTGATATAAAATCTTCCCCTAACCACTTCAACAAATGGAATAAACCCATACACATATAAAAGCGTGCCATAAAAACGTTGATTTCAAAGCAGACCGCCAGACGATAGAGCTTTGCTAAATCCTGTAAAAAGTCTGATTTTCGAGATTCAGTGTCTCTGTGATAAGAATCTTATTTTAAATCCGTCTCTCCGACGAAATCCAACTTAAACTATGCTTAAAGAATATCCGCACACGGTGAAGTAATTACATTAAAACAGGCAAAACTGGTGATATTTTGACATTTTTATTTATTTTAGGTAATTTTTTACGCTTATCATTTTTTTATTTTCTATTTTTTGTATCGGTATATATAAAATTTTCCCTTCCACAGTTTGTTCAAAGCTGTCAAAGCATCCCGACTACGTTAGAGCAAAAAGCTAAAATTAGAGTGTTTGTTGAAATTTTCGTCGGTTTTGTTATCTTTGTAAAATGTTCTTGTTCCTACTCCAAATCATGTTGAAATACTTTTTGAATACTTTTTCCGTCATACCTTGGGGGAAAAGAGAAAAGGAACAAAATATCCAAAATGTTATGAAATATAACACAGCTGCTGTCAAAACAGTCATCGTATTAAGGTGGAACTGTTACAGATATTCGGAGACAGATATTCGAACTTAAAATTATATCAATGCCTTTCTGGCCGAAAACTTAAACTTTGAAAATCTTCGAGTAAAGACATTTTTACCGTCTCATTTTTAAAATAAAAAAATCAACTCTTTCTCACAGGGTAAATTAACATAGGGATGGCGGCCATTTTGAAAAATAAATACAAGTGTGGGTAAATTCAAGGTCGTTTGGTTCCCTGTACCGACATTTGCACACGACCCCTGATTTCTATTCGTAAATTTGAAAGACAGTTGTTGAAAGTTGTCTCGAGAAAAGTTTTAGCATTAGTTTAAAGGTATACAGTCATCTATAATCTAAATAATTATGCCCATATATGGTCAAAGGGGCGTTCCTTTGTATTCAAAATGCCCATGTGAGGGCGCCGTTTTTAAGAAGCGGCCACCCGCTTAAAATCTGTGATTGGTTAGATTTTCTCTTTCCATGGTAACTGTGGCAAAATTGGAACAGGTGATATTATACCTTTAAAGACTTCAAACTGTCTCACACTAGCATTCTGGTGCAGCTCAAACTTGCGATAACGACATATCATCTAGGTTACGCTCACAAACACCTCTGTACTGACTGTATAGGGAACAGAATATTTTTTCCTGTTTCGTTTTCGGGACACCCATACATCTGCATTTTTTTTCATTATCTTTCAAGTCTAAATAATTTTCAAACCACCTGAGAGACACTAAACAGAACCCCTTCAAGTGTATATCACTGATTATACTAGAGGCGCCCTCATGAGGACACAAGTTAATCATATAGCTTGTTTGCGTCGTAAAAATACATTAACGATGTAATTTCAACGCCAAGATAAAATTGACATGTTGGTTGGTAATAAGTACTCGTGAATAGTTAATTACCGTACCGTGAAATTGGTTGCTAATAGGTCAACTTGCGATTTGTTCATTGTTTTCCACCCAGTGCTCCTCCTTGCTAACCATGCATTGCCGTTCCTCCCACAGAAACTGAACAATATTGGAACAATACTGGACTTGGTGTTTTTCTTGAGTAAACTCATATACCACGTAGGTTAATCTGTATTTATATGTTTACCAGCCAATATTTCAAAGTCGGTTTATTTTTCTGTGTGGCGATGCGAACTTTACATCCTCGATCAAAATCAGCTGAAAGTTTAGACACATCTTCATATACCCTCCGCTCAACTTATACAGTTCGCCACGCAAGTGCTCATGGTCTCTCCAGAGTTTGTTTGCTGATGACGTGTCTACATAACTTTGCTTAACAATATAACTGCCATATGTTGATTTCACTGCCTACACTCTGGATCTTCACACAACTTATTTTTGGCTGAGTCCGGGAAATAACTATATGTCTTCAGTCTGGAAATCCGGCAGGAAATATGAAATTCAATATAATACTCATTATTTTACTACCCGTCCGGTATACAATAATTAGGCCGAGATTAAAAATCAAATTCTTCATTCAGTGTCATTAAATAATTTGGTTAACTTTTCGGTTTGCTTATATGTTTCCCAATTAATATTCTTATTACTTGCTTTGTGGTTTAACGCCCGCTCAGTCAAACTTTGTAAAAATGCTCACACGATTTATTACTATGTAGATTGAAGTAAATTTGCAACCACTTTAAAGTTAAATTAAGTTGCCTGTTGATCTTTTATGACATAGATACCTGACAATTTTTTAGATTTCAAATTGTAATACACAGCAAACAAATGCCTTTCCTAAAACAACAGTTGACACACATAGCACATAATCATGTTTGCCCCCATCCCGCTCGAAATATTAGTACATTTATAAATAATAGATCATGCTTTTTTCAACCGTAGCTTGGAGTTGCCGTCATTCTGTATCTGGAATACAGAGTAATCGCCAAGGAGGAGAGGACAAAGCGAGCAATGGAAGAAGCAAACAGGAAGGTAAATGAGGGACTTTGGTTATTTTTGATCGAAAATCATTGCGCACGACCGATCGTAATAGTTCACCTTTTCCATTCCGCTTTGATATCGTCCAACTATCTTCAATGATTTAGTTTGACATGAGGGGCGCGAGAACTGGAAATAGGGAAGCTTTGTGCCCTCCTTGAATTTATAGTGTGACGGAGAAACATTTGTTGGTCGGCCACAGGAATATACTTTTCTGACAGGGCTTGCGGACATGGCCTAATGTAAAAGGTGACATACGTTACACGTATCAACACTCAACATGTCGCCACTACATTTGCACGTCACCGGGCCTACCCTGCCAGCAAATCTTACCACGGCAACCTACACTAGTATGCCTCGATGATCAGAACACCATTTAGTAAACCCGATGGATTTAGATAACATTCTGCAGAGATGACACTTCTCTCTGCCCCTCCCCCACCTCAAGGGAGAATACATCAGTGAGGGGCAAAAACAATAGAGGCAGAAGTGGCCTTCACCCTCAATTTAGAAATTATTCCAAAGCTAAATCGCCGCCAGCCAGGCAGAAATGAACGAAAATGATTACTGGAAAGAGAATCCACAACATCGATTGTGAGAGACCATTAAGGAATCGATTTTCCTTGTAACATGATCCAGTAAACCAAAGTGTCATTTAGCAATTCCAAGATATGAGGGAATCGAAATTTGACTTTTTTCCGAGAGGTTGATATTATACACACGTTTTGAAAGTTTGATGTGAAATAAATGTAATCAGTCAAGTAAACTATTGTCTGAAGTGTTACAGAATGTGATGTTGCACTGTTATTGCTGTTTTCGATAATCAATTCATGGAGTTCATCTACAGTTGCCTATTTCATGCACTTCCAGAGATATCGTAAAAGATCAACAAAGTTCCAGAGGGCGCCTTTGCAGGGCATCTGGAACCGTAGATACACGCACTCTGAAGTGCGTACATATTTTAGGGATGAATACCTTTTCTAGTTAAGGGAAGGAAACTGGAAAGGCTTCTAACGGATGGTGCAGCAATAATTATAAAAAAATTAGTAAAACATAATTTTAGTTTACTCTGAAACTGTAAACAGGATAATTACATACAACCTGAAAGTCTTCCCTCTATCGAATATCCTGTTTACGTATAAAGCGGCAATCACATGTTGCCGTTGGCAACAGAACCACACAAGATGCGTTAATCAAACTATGGTGCAAAATAGATCAGGATAAAATTCCCTCATTTCAGTATACTGTCGAAAATTGCCATCTTTCACTGATGACGAGTTTCACAATTTTGTTATTCTTTTCTGTAACACTTTCCACTTAAGTTCACGACTCGAAAATGAAAGGCTGAAGCGTTTGCTCAATTTTTCTTAAAGCAAACTTTCCACTATTTTCTTTAAAAATCAAGAATAAAGATCGGGGGGGGGGGTCATCGTTGAAATTTTGGTACGAAAGAGACAAATTAATATTTACCGATATTTGAAATTCAAAATGGCCGTCATTACTGTGTTATCTCTATGAGGAAAATACAATTCCAGATTTTCACAAAATTAAACCAGTGAAAACTTTACTTAAACAGAATAAAGCCCCAAAAGTGGTAGACCTAAATAGTGTTGTAAAAGTTTGAGAGTCTGAATATCTGTCCCCAAGGAGCATTCTACATGAAACTTGTGTTGTATCATTTATAACATAATAATTCAAATAAACAACTTCAGCTCTTCCTTTGACCTTTAAGGTAGTTCGCGCCTCGAAAATGAAAGATTTAAACTTTTGCTCAAACTTTCCTTAAGGAATCTTTCAACAATTTTCTTTCAAAATCAACAGTAAAAATCGGGGAACACCTTGCAAATTTTGGGACTAGAGAAACAAATAACCCAAGATTTACAGATATTTGTAATTCAAAATGGCCGCCATCAGTGGGTTAATTCTATAGAGAAAAATAATATTTTCGAATTTCGAAAAACTAAGCCGGTGAAGTGTTTCTTACACCAAGAGCCTGAAAGTGAACCCCCACAAGTGGTAGATCAGAAAAGAATTGTAAAAGTTTGAGAATCCGAATATTTATCCCCTAGGGGCGTTCTACCTTAACATTTAATCTGTATCATTTTGAATTACAAAATATAGCAATTTGAGATAATCTGCTGTGATGGACGTGTGTTCATCGAGCATTAGGCCTAAACGTTGAGTAACAAGTTTACTCTTGATTGAAAGGTGTCCATCAAAACATTCCTCGAAACTAATATAAAAAGGAAGTTTGTGTTATCATTGTCACTCGTAAACCCACCATGGCGGCATTTGCACGTTCACTTCAAGATTTGCAAAAATTTGTTCATAATCTGTCACCTTATTGATAATTCTGCTGTATGATTAAAGTATTCTTGGATGATACAAACACCTGCCAAAAGCACGCAGGTGCTTGAAAAGGCTACGATATGAATTTCGTGTATGAAAATGAACTTCCGTATGAATAATTCTTTCATAATGACCTAGCCTTGTGCATCATCTCAACGGACAATCTGCGCACGTTTTGTTCACAGCGAAAATTGGCGCGAGAGGCGGCCGAGAAAATCAAGAACAACAACGAAAACGAGACGTTGGCGGCGCTGGAGATTTTAAGCAACTATTCATCGGACGTCATATTTGTCGATGAGTTTATCTCAAGAATGGGAATGGAGCGGCTTGTCCACGTTGTGGAACAAGACGCCTAGTGAGTACTTGCCTTACATATATTTGGAAACTTAAGGATGTACGATCGGTAAAATTAAAAGTAATGTCATTTCTCTAAATTGTCAATTTTTGGATACTTAAGGATGTACGATCGGTAAAATTAAAAGTAATGTCATTTCTCTAAATTGTCAATTTTTGGATTCTCCTTTGTAAGTATTATCAAAATGTGTGATAAAATATAGGGGTCACCGCGCTCGTTTGTGAGATAAATGACCATGAATTTTGCCATTTGTGAGAAAAAATGCTGAGTCAGCATTTTTTCACCAATGCATTTTCTATGGACGAAATAATTCAATGCTGTTTATCTCAAAATTTAGCGCGGTGACCATATAATTTTATTTAATCAGTATTATTTATATCTCTAGACAAACCACCCTTATCTTAGGGGGTCCAGTTGTTTCATGAAGAAAGGGCCGGGGGACCCCTAAGAAAACATTACTGTTTTCGTAATATGATTTGGCGTTTGCCAGAGTGTTCATCAGCTGCGCCACAACTTGAATATCAAAGAGAGGGTAAAAAGATGTTTATCACTTCCTGAATGCGACGAGATTTTTGTTGTGAGATCTCGAGACGAAGAAGCGACTGAGCTCCTTGGTAAAACGTAAAATATGCGAATATCAGAAATACGCCAACTAGAGCTTGTTACGCTTTTGCTTTTGTTGCTGGCGTATTAACTATTAATGACACAACTGATACGATTTAGTTGGCGGAATTTGTTGATGAAAGAAAAGTGGCATAACAGCGCGTGGCATCCATTCATCATGTATGATTTTGTTACAACCAGCTTAGCTTGCAGTGCTGGCGTCTAGGAAGTTTGTAGCTTACTGGTCGGCTGAATATTGTCATTATTAAATCATTTGATAACAGCCAATCATCTGCACGATAGCTCTAGTTGCAGACTCCTTAACTTGCTTAAATAATTACAGTCTTGATTGTAACCCGCTTTGACTCTAACTCATTATACATTCTTTTCTTCTAGCATACCAACGCATTATATCAATAATTTCTTTTCAGAGTACAGGTAAGATAGATTTTAAAAGAGACCCTCTCTTCACGTCTCGTGATGTGTAAAGCACGTGCATCAATTGCATACACAAACAGACGCGTCTAAAAATCATTTGCATATTTATTATGGCGTCCATTTGATTCAGGCTGGTCCTTGCGAGTCAAAAAATATCGTATGTGCTCGAAGAGTTTCTTGAAGCTACAAATGCAGATATTTAGTACGCGCCTGGAAATTTGAGCACTTTATATATGAGATTATGCTCAAAATGTTGTTGTTAGAATTCCCCTTCGAAATCAAGAATAACAATCTAGGATCATCCTCCAAAATTTGGTGCCAGAGAATCAAATTACCCAATATTTAGCGACACTTAAAATTAAAAATGGCCGCTGTCCCTGCGTTAACTCTATGGGGAATAAAATTGTCGATTTTCACAAATATAAGCCGGTCAAAATTTTACTCCGACAAGTGGTAGAGCGAAAAAGTAGTGTAAATGTTTTGGAGTCCGAATATCTATTCTTGTGACGTATTCTACCTCAACTATTACGAAGCGCATGTTTCCCTTAAGTCCATACAAGATACTTTTTCGTCGCTTTTAAAGCAAACCTCTAGACTGGTCCAGTGGCTTGACTTTTCTCTGCACAGTTACTGAGTGGCTTAGCACGCGTTCACGCCACGACCTACACAACAGCCAGCCAGAGTCTATTGCTTCAATTTGCTTTCAATTTTGCTCGGTTTTGGCACCTTCATGCTAACAGACTTGGGGCAAGCCTATAAGGAAGCTCATTTACGGTTTACATGACAATGTCAGAAAACGGCACAAAGTTGTGTTGTATATATAGCCACAACCACTCTGCATATTTGTCATCCTGTCTTAGGTACCGGGAAAACCTCGCCAGACTGCTGACGGCATTTTTGGAGATAATGGATAACAGTTTCGGCACTATATCCTGGGATATTTGTACCCCACTATTTACTGCAAAGGTGCGTTCTGATTGTGAAGTCAATGTCTCTGTGTAATTTAATGACGTCAAAAGGTCAGGCCCCACAATTTGATTCTGGAACAAAAGGAACGTGTACACTTCTTCACTCAACTAAAGAGTTAATTTCTTCAAAATAGCGTGCTACAAAGCTTCTAGGGTCTATGATTCTATCAACAGTGATTAAATTATCTCCCTAGCAGATGTGACAAATTTAAGTGTATCCGTTTATCCCTTGAAGTACAAAGGTGTGTTTATATAAGCAGATCGTATTATTTGCGCCCTCAATGCACTGATATGGTATGCGTACTTTTTGGACAGTCTCCATACGTATCATCCAAACAAAGTGAAACATTACAGCTTTAATACTAGTGCAACTGACCCAGGCCATACGTTTGTCACTTGTTTCTTTACAAAACGCCGAAAAGATGCTAGAAATTCAACTGCAGATCTGATGAACCGACCAATTTTGGACTATTGGTAACATTCTAATCACCACAAAATGAGCTTAGATTCCGAAAGCTTTGCCCCAGCTTACGCCTTTTGTGCTTTAGTGTAATATTTGAATCGTTTTAATTTTGCATCTGCACTGATGCTGACAACTGTTCAAATTTTGCAGGTCGATTCATGATGTCAAACTTCAATAAACTAATTTGATCGTTCCAGCCAATGTAATTTACATAAATACAGAAATATTGAATAATAAATAGTAGCCCAACCATCTCTGATACACAGGAAAGGACGATAACTTGAACAGATAACTTCTAGTTTTGAAGATTTTGGTGTCATTTTCGAATGGATCAGTGCCATGTTGTTGAGTGAGGGCTCTAACACAGCTGACGTTTGTTCACAGACTGTATGTAATGCTAGGCTAACCTTCCAGACGCAACCGTACAAATTCTGTTTTCTGTTCAACCCACATGTACATGTCACTCTTTTATACAGGTTTCTAGCTACGTTAAGATGGGCACGAACGTTGACAAGAGAATACTGGGGCAGTCAATGAGTATTTTGGAAAACCTGGTGATGGAAAGGTATATAAGTAATAAGTGTCGTCATTCCATCCCCTTCACCCTGCAGACGATAACCTGCTGCCAAAAATATTACATACCCTTATGGATCGTGTTTTGGTTTACTCTTTTTAAAGTAGTTCGCACGTCGAAAAAGGGAGGCTTAAATCTTTTGCTCGAAATTTCCTCAAGCAAACTCAATCATTCTCTTTCAAAACCAAGAATAAAAATCGGGAGCCACCTTCCAAATTTTGGCACAAGAGAAACAATTATCCAACATTTACTTGTACTTGAAATTCAAAATAGCCGCCATTCCTGTGTACTCTCTATAAAGGAAAATAAACTTCCCGATTTTAACAACACTAAGCCAGCGAAAACTTGATTAAATCAATGGGTTTCAAAATGAGCCTCCACAAGTTGTAGGTCAAACAAATATTGTAAAAGTTTGAGAGTCCGAATATCTGTCCCCGAGGCGCATTCTACCTTAATGGGAGAGTCCTCAATACCTGGTTCTTGGATTAGTAGTTATTGATCTTGGCTGTTTATTCAATTTTAGCCCCTTGTTCTCCTTTGAAAGTTGTGCACAGTTAGTCAACTTACTGAGAGGTTAAGCTGATTTTAAAAACCCGGCCGTTTAACATTTGAGTTTTTTTTCAGTAGCACTAAACATGAGTCTGACCTATACTGCTTTCATTCCAACAGCGAAGTCAACAGTCGACTGGTGACCAAGGAACTCCCGTTTCCGGATTTAGTCGCCCTTTTGCCCAGAATGTAAGTACACAGCTGTGTTATGATTTTCCTTTATTGCGTTATTTGTGACTGCTGTGACAAGATTAGAAGACATGAAGCTTTCGACCGTCACGGCGCAGCTGTTTAAAACATGCAACAATGTTACATGCGTATTGAAATATGATGGAAATAATTCATGGAAGTGTCAGAAATTTGAAGTGCGGTTCGAGTCCCCGTCTCATATATTCTTTTTGACTACTGTACATTTTATCTAAAGTCACCTATATTGTTTGCCATCTTGAAACATGCCCCAAACTAGGCATAGTACAGGTATTACATAGAGGAAAATATCATAATTATCCTGATCATATTTTATCTTGTGATAAATTTTAGGCAGACTTCTCATTATCTCTCGAATTGAAAATAACGCAAACATAAACTCAGACTCATTCGTGGACTCATTTTGCCGCTTTTGGTTTAAATGATGTTTCCATTGTCTTATTCATAATTGAAATTGAAAAAATAATGTTTTCTCAAAAGAGTGACACACAAAGATGGCCGCCATTTTGAATTTCGAATATCAGTAAATGTTAGATGATTCGTTTCTCCAGTGCCAAATTTTTCACCGTCACCTTCACTTTGTATTCTTCACTGTGAGAGAGGATTGTTGAAGTTGGAGTAAAGACTTCAAGGCGCGTACTGTGTACCTTTCACCGAGAATAACCGGACAATGACGCCGCGTCTGTAACGGTTGATTGAATGAGAGAAGGATACAAATGCAAATGTACATTCAGTCAGCATTCGATTCGGCAGATTAATTTTGTGTTTCGGGGTCGATTTTACCTGTAGGGAATTATATTGAACTTTACCCTGTGTAGCTCCTGTGTACAGTCGGCGACTTCTATGAATATATTCCGTGGTAATTCACAGCAACACACAAAATTGCATTTTTTTGACGATATGACTTGACTGACAACAATTGTGTTGTAAGCCTTCGGCAATCGTCAGTCGTTGACTCGGAGTCAGAATTCGAATTATAATTTGGGGTGAGAACAACCTATTCCTGGCAATCGTTAAATCGACTGAAGAAGCCATCTTTTAACGTTGCAGTCGTCATCTCCGTTACGTGGTAAAAAGTCCTTATCTTTTGACCTGATAATTCTGAGTCAAATTCTCTACGGAGAAACTTCCCTAGCTTAATTTTTGGTACGGACGCGAAAATAACGCAATAACGGATCATTTAATAAGTAACAAGAAGAATCGTAGATCCTGAGGAATCTTTTAATAAGTGTCCCGGATTAGAGCATCAAATTTTAAAGAGATGGCCAAAATATTGATCAAAGAGACAATGGCTGTAACTTTGATAATGTTTTCATTTTTTTGGTTCTATAAAAGACACCGACCAATCAGCGATCTGACTTGTCGAGACATGAAAATAACGATGCCATATTCGCAATATAGCACAGTTTAACATACACGAGTTCTCAGTTGGAGAAAAATCCTATTTTAAAACGAGCATAAATATACGGTTGTGGTATAATAGCAATAATAATTAAAGCTGCAAGCAGCGTTGGCGGGGCCCAAGCGATTAACATGGTGTCCAATTCTTGCACTGATTATATTATGTGCAAAATTTTAGCTTGAAAACAGTCAAGTTCTTGTAAAGAAGAATTTTGAACATCATCTCATGTTTGTCTGTTTCATACGATATGGGGACAAAACCATGTGACCGATCCAATTGCCTTTCACAAACTTGAAAGAGCTCTCACTAAGAAGGACAAAAGTGGAATTTCACTTCCATCAGTGTTTTGGTTCAGGAGAAGAAGCTTTTTAGAGAGAAATTGCGATTTTCGCGAAATCAAATATGGCGTCTTAAACTGAGCACGGTTACCTACCAAAAATTTGTTTCAAAAGTACAAGACATATATGAATTAGATGCTACTCAAAATTGACAATACTGGAAGGTTAAAATATTCCATGAAATGAATGTATTCATCTCTGAAATTTAGGCCGTAATAAATGCAAATTTGGTTAAAAAATAAATAATTCCATTTAGTCATATATTTTTTCATTTCATCTTTACTGTTCAAACTTTCACGTTTGTATAATTTTATGACAAGACTGTGAAAATTTAGAAAATCAAGCACGGTGACCCCATCTTTTGTCTTTAATATTTGATTATTCTCATATGCCAGAATTCAAAAATTTCCATGTGTTCTTCCTTGTGTTGCTCTCTGGCCTGATCTTGTTTAGGTAATGTTTCACTATCATGAGCGTCATTTGACACAAACTCTTCTTCAACTACCATGTATATCAGAGTCAGAGCTATCTCTGTCACTGCTCACGTATGCAGTAACAGTGACACTACAGTAGCAGGGCGGTATCTGATAGTGACAGTTGCCAATAGGCAGTAACTGTATTAACCAGTTTATTATACAACTGTGTTCTTGTTCTACTCTCAACAGCATGTTGAACTGTCCAGTATTCAGCTTGCTAGCACAGCCTGTGTATGTGTACCATGCATCAGTGCGGACAACTGACTGTCAGTCTGGACTCTAATTAAACTATCACCTAATACAATTTATATATACAGGCTTTGTCGACAAACTGAACATTGTGTGTTTGAGCTGCTGAAGGGAGATATATTGGATAGTTATTGCAAAAATCATCAACGGTTGCAGCTTCTGCCCTGTTACTAGGCTCAAGTTTGATTTTTTTTACGGCAATCACACATGTTTAGATTTTTTCGAGATAAAAGTCATGGAATGTGACAAAATGGTTGTAGATTCTGTTAAATTATTACTAAGGCCAAAAAAAAGAAAAAGAAATGTTTCTGGCGCGTCACTTGAACAACAGCGCGTCACCCTTTTTTTTCAGTTTGTGGCCGGCGGCTGTGGCTGACAACAAACCACCAGATATGAACTGAATATGCTCACGTGTTTTAAAACAGGTTCATTAATAGTTGTACGCTTCACAGAACAATGAGATATATGTTATCACTGTATGTAGCAGGTTTTTCAACTTCGCACGGTACTCTCAGAGTTTAATCACTAATTACAAAACTTTATTTAATATGCAATTAACTTGACACTGCTCAATGCTTTATGGAACAATTAGATATCCACCAGATCAATATTTGTAGCACGTTTTATTTAATTTAATGCAGTAATTTTAGAGTAATGTCACTAATTACAAAGTTCATTAAATATGCAAATAAACCCTAAATTTACTTGACACTGTTCAATGATTCATAGCACAATTAAATATTTATC
>LD352560.1:52826-72438 GCA_001465055.1 Ptychodera flava | reverse complement strand
TTTTTACGACATAAACACACTGGGCTTGATATGGTCTTGTTTAATCTTTAATCAGCTACATGCTCTCAGTTACATAACGCACAAGGGCCACTCCATGCATGTCTGATGGATAATCACAAACAAATCACCACACCTTGCAACGTCATGTATCTTTCTTTTTTATTCGTGATGAATAAGTGAGCGTGCATTCAGACACCTACATACAAAATTACCCGAATAGCTTCATTTATGATCCTTGACACTCACATATCAGCTGTGCGTAGACGCCAGTAATTGTGCCCCGGCAGGACCTTGTCCCACTCTTATTCAGTCAATCACAGCAGTCGGCCACACCTTACAGCTAGTGGCACACTCCTCTAAGTACTTCCGTGGCAGTATACTTGACAACGTCACCTGGCGTACAAAAGCTGGTCGCCATAGTTGCCTTACACAAGGGGCCGAGATTAGGGTTCGTGTGACTGCTAGCTGAATTTAACAGCGGGCATTGCAGTCTGTTGTGCCGTCTTTGACTTTCAAGTGTACAATATAACATACATCACTGATCGATCTTCTGACTGACGAGGTTTTAAACTGCTGCCTTATGAACATTGAGGCGACTTAACCGATCCAAATGCCTTTCGCAAACTTGAAAGTGCTCGCACTAAGAAAGATATGAGTAAAATGTCAGTTGAATCTGTGTGTTGGTTTTTGAGAAGAAGATTTTTAATGATGAAATTGCGATTTTCGCTATATCTAATACGGCGAACAAACCTTCTGACTGACCCAAACGCCTTTCGGAAATAAAAAAGAACTACCACTAGGGATTATGAGTGTAAAATTTTAGTTCAATCTGTGTATTGGTTCTGGAGGAGAATGTTTTTAAAGATTAAATTACGAGTTTTGCAAAATCAAATACGTCAGCCAAACCATGTGACCGATCCAAACGCCTTTCGCATACTTGAAAGAGATCACACTTTAGATGATATACATAAAATTTCAATTGAATCTGTGTGTTTGTTCTGGAGTAGACGATTTTTAAGAGTAAGTTACGATTTTTGCAAAATTCAACATGGCGGCAAAACCAAGTGACCTATCCAAATGCCTTTCACAAACTTGAAAGAGATAACACTATAGATGATGCATGTACAATTTCTGTCGATTCGGTATTTTTGTTCTACAGAAGAATATTTTTAAAGATGAAATTACGATTTTCGCAAAATCCAATATGGCGGCCAAACCGAGTGACCGATCAAAACGCCTTTCACAAACTTGAAAGAGATCACACTTTAGATGATATATGTAAAATTTTAGTTCAATCGATGAACCGGTTCTGGAGTAGAAGATTTTTAAAGATTAAATTGTGATTTCACAAAATCCAATATGGCGGCCAAACCACGTGACCGATCGAATTGTTTTTTTGCAAACTTGAAAGAGATCACTGTAAGGATGACATGAGTAACATTTGAGCTTAATCGGTGTCGTGGTTCTGGAGAAGAATATTTTTAAAGATTAAATAACGATTTTTTCCAAAATCCAATATGGCGGCCAAACCACGCGACCGATCAAAATGCTTTTTGCAAACTTGAAAGAGATCACTGTTAGGATGACATGAGTAAAATTTCAGCTTAATCGGTGTTTTGGTTCTGGAGGAGAAGATTTTTAAAGATTAAATTACGATTTTTTGCAAAATCCAATATGGCGGCCAAACCACGTGACCGATCCAAACGCCTTTCGCATCCTTGAGAGACATCACACTTCAGATGATATATGTAAAATTTTAGTTCAATCGGTGAATCAGTTCTTGAGAAGAAGATTTTTAAAGATTAAATTATGATTTCACAAAATCCAATATGGCGGCCAAACCACGTGACCGATCAAAATGCTTTTTGCAAACTTGGAAGAAATCACTGTAAGGATGACATGGGTAAACTTTGAGCTCAATCGGTCTTTTGGTTCTGGAGAAGAAGATTTTTAAAGATTCAATGAGTATTTTAGAATATCCAATATGGCGGCCAAGGTCACGTGACCGCATGCGATTTTATTTGCAAATTCTAAAGATCTTATGTCATGCTTACTATACAAAAAAATTCAAATCGACTAGACCCCTACGTCTTCTAGAGAAGCCATCTTTAGGTTTTTGGAAAATCCAATATGGCCGCCAGGTCACGTGACCAATCAAAATTTCAAGGGTTAGGTGCACGAGTATTAATTGGCTCCTATTAGCCCTGCAAGTTTGAGAAGTTTTCGTTCAGCCGTTCGAGAGATCTAGGTGAGCAAAGAAATGGCAGAAGAAGAAGAAGAGGAAGTCAGTAGAACTTGAGCAATAACAATAGGGTCCCAGCCGGTCGGCTTGGGCCCCTAAATACACCTCAGCAGCAGGTATATGAGTCGATTTCGATCTGTTCACTCGATATACACACTAGCTATCGCTCGTGCATTTATGTCGCGAACTATCAAAATCCAGTGGTATACACGTCGTTAGGTGTGGTCTATTTAATCAGATCGTTGTGTTTGCATCATAAATGCACTGGTATGGTATGATATGATATGATATGATATGATATGATATGATATGATATGATATGATATGATATGATATGATGCTTAATCATACGATGTCATTGTTAAGAACATTATTCTAGTCTTGACTTAAACACATACTGGCTGTGTTGATGGGCTAAACCACAGACCATCGAGTTAGGGTCAAGGGTTAAACCATAGACCCTCGAGAAAAACTCGAGGGTCTATGGTTAAACATCAGACAGTTCATCAGAATATTGGGAGAGGACAAATCAACTGTGTTTTACAAACCATCCATAAATAACGGGAAAGAAAGTACGTCATCTTTTCGATGACGTGTTTTGTCATCCCAGTGTCACCCATGCCGATATATCTGGCCCAGAATACGCCCACAGCAAACAGTGAACAAATTGAAAACAAAACGGTTGGTGAAAAATAGACAAGTTAAACTCGTGACGGGTACTGTGAAAGTGATGTCACGTATTTCGGAATAATAGGGCATATTCACTAACCGCAGAACATCATCAGTCTAGTGATGGAATTGCACAGAAAGTAAACATCTAAGTTTATTTTACTCCGAGGCCTCATTTATACGAGAGATTTACAGTGTTTGTCCACTTCTTTATTATATTTGCCGGGGGAAACGATCAAAACCGTTTGACTTCAGGGACAAGTCGTTCCCCGGAGTAATCTTCGACTTAATATGACTTATAAACTATATGTGTGCCCTCTTTTATTATTTGCTCATTCTTCCTCTTTTCCCTTTAAATTGTTTTTGTTGATTTGAGACTTTCGTTTTCTTTTTGAAACAGAGATGACAAGGAGGTGAAGGAGAACTGTGCAAAGCTCATGAATGCTCTACTCTTTCGATTCCCTGACATTATCAACAAGGTAGGGAATTTCTGCTCACGACGCACCTGACATTATTCATAACACATGATCATGCACTAACGTCCATCAGAAAAATATACTGTGTTCTTCATAATCCATATGCAGAGACAGAAGGTCCAGCCCGTGAGAAGCAGCGCTCTCAGATGCCTAGCGGACTTCGCAGCCTCCAAAAGCTACATAGTTAGACTATATAGACTCTCTTTTTGGAAAGAGCCTAAGTTTGTCCATCAAAGTTTAGCAAGATGATAGACTAATGCAAACAAAATACAGACTTGGTCAGGAGATTCCTAATTTGCTTTTTCGATGCAGTATGCATGTTATGCGAACATACATATGGCGTTAAAAATACTGTGTTCCCGTTAACACACTCTAAGGATATGGTATACGTCGGTCGGGATTTTAAAGTTTTTATTTGGGTAGGACCCATCAAAAACAGCAAAATTTGACAAACTTATGTGTGAATTTGTGGGGGAAAAAGAGTGTAACGGTCGCAGGGTTTTGAATAGGGTAGGTCAAGTTGACGGAAACTCGCAGATTTTGTTTACTTGGCCTGAATCTGGCCACTTTGGAATGGCTTGGTAAATGTACAGAGCGGGAGCCTGTCTAAATACGGTCTGCCTCACTGACATTGAGCTTTGTCTTTTTTATCAGACTGTTTACGATGAAACAGACCCGCCAAGAAATACAGAGCATTCAGCCGAAACAATTCAAGAGTCAAAGGGATCCAGAAATCCTGAAGTAGACTTCAGTTACGTAGGCAAGCGCGGAAAAGAAGAAGGGATTCTACTGGTCGATAGGGAGTCGACGCCATCGACAAGCGGCGTAACTAATTGCTCGTACGTGTCTAGCGTCTGAACATGAAGTTTGATCTTCACTCGTTCCATTCCGCCCCGTGACGGGGAATATATTAAATCGACCAGGACAGTCATTTTTTAAACAGGAGTAGTAATCTCGTGACATTGTGACGATAAGGAAGTGGCCACCACCGCTTCGGACAGCCGAACACAGGTACATTGTCATGACCTTACGCATCATTTGCAGCGCAGATGAGCCTGAACGTTGGCGGCTCTGTTGCAAGGAGCGATGCGATCCGCCTCGAGGCCAGTAATAGGCCTCTGGCCGGTTTGGTAGCGTTATCAGTCTTTTCAGTCAAACTGTCAGCAATAAACAACAACGGTTCAGCTGGCGAGGTGCAGAAACCAATCTTTCAATGTAGGTAAATATGATTATAAAACCAGGCGACTCAGTAAACTTCCCGCGCTGTTTTCCTGCAGGTGTAACTTTCCAACATGATAACGATTATCTGCTTGCACTACCATAAACCTCTGAAGGGATCAATTTTATACGTCCAACAGTATTTCGGTTTAACTAGGAGTAATTTATCATTATCCCATTTTATACGCCAGAGAAATACATGAAATATATGAATTCCGATCATGAAGTCATTAGAACACATTTTTGTAATTTTGGATTTATAGTGTCATGTGGTTACATAAGTAAGTGTAAGCAGTACTAATATGAACATAATATAAGGTTTAAAAGTAGTCACGATCAATACAATGATATTGGCCTACCAATGATAGGCTGTGTAGAATATTTTCAAAACTAATTCAGCATTTTCCAAAAAGGAGAAGATTTTATTTTTAAACGCCGTTGATTTAACTTTTCATGCAGGCAAATTTTCAAAAAAAGTTTAAGCTTACCTGTTGGAGAAAAAGATTTCTTTTTCTACTATCAAAATCATTTCGAAATGCATGGCTCTCAACTTTTCAAAACAGTGTGCGATATTCAATATTATATCATACCATAATATTGATGACGCAAGTATTGCGTTCTTGATTGGTCGAGACGTGAAAATAACCGTGCTATATTCGCAGCATAGCACGGTTGGGATAGCCTCTCAGCTAGAGTAAAATTCCATTTTTGACGTTTTACGCAAAAGTTTCAATTTAATAGTATGATATACTAGCATTCCATATATGCACTCCCTCTATCACTCGTGAACTGGTCAAATCTCGTGGTATATTGCCGCTGGGTGGTTTATTCGACAGAAGAATTATAAAGCCGTGTACAATGCAAATATCATTGCAGATAGAATTATATTTTACACCTGCGCTTTGAAGGTAACGCTTTTGCATTTCTACCCTAGGAAAAGAAAATAAACTCGTTTTCGAGAACAAAAACAATCAAAATATAAACAAAATGTAATTCATTCTGTTGCCCCTTTCATATATGAAGGCAAATTCTTAAATTAGCAATGTGTGTAGACCTTGACTGTCTTCGCATCGCAGCTGAAATAAGTGCCTTCGGTGCAGAGCATGGGCTTAAACTATACTGTCACGTGGGGACTATTTTGAAGCGGTGTGCAATGTGGAGATTCATCTTTTCAAATCAACAGAAGACTTAAAAGTTTTCACAGATGAAGGTGGCTCTCCAAAGTCACCCTTGCGTGGGTTGGAATATTGATTTCATCCTTGAAACATTAGATGGAAATCCAATATTTTTCATTTCCTTAGTGTGTAAATTCTTTTTTTACCAAAAGGAAAATATTGAATATTTTTAGTCGAACATTCCAATTGTGTCATATATATATAATATATAATATATATATATATATAGAGAGAGAGAGAGAGAGAGAGAGAGAGAGAGAGAGAGAGAGAGAGAGAGGTGACAGATGCTAAAGAGAGGAGCGTTATAAACATGAAATTAGTAATTTTCTATCATTATGATGCGGGTGCACATATATAAGCAATCAAAACCATCATATATATATATATATATATATATATATATATATATATAATATATTATATATATACTTCTCTCTAAAGTACTTCTCTCTGAAGATATGCATGAAACTCAAGTAACAGATATAATTACTTTCTACTTGGAGTAATTTGTGTGTGAACGTAATAGATAGATAGATAGATAGATAGATAGATAGATAGATAGATAGATAGATAGATAGATAGATAGATAGATATACATGATGTGTATAATCGTTTTGATTATTAAAGGACAAACTCAGATGACTGAAGTCTTTCCACCCTCCTTGACACCGCCTCCTATACGTTCCTATATACGTTCGTAGCTATGTTGAGTTCTTCCCTCGCACAACAAATCTATCGTACGACTATAATAAGTTGATGCCTAGGTAATATGTACAGTGATCACAGCCCATAACACGATATGAACTTCGTGAGAATGCAGATACACAATGCGCTGACACTCATTTAGAGAGATCATTTCGGTTTGTGAACTCAAACCTAAATCGTGTCTCTTTAGATTTGGCCGATGGCACATAGACACATCTGGCGCCGCACTTCAAGTACGGTAAGTTATAGTGGCAATTTTCCAAACTGATGTAACATTACACGATTTAGCGCTCAACCCGAAGCGGACTCTCGCGGTAAACCAGAAGCTTTTACCAAAGGCGAGACTTTTGTGCGTACTATTCCGAGATTAGGTACTCAGCCAGTACCTTCTTGCGATGTAAAAAATCACTAAAATTTACCAAACATATCTTCCAGATAATTTTAAAGATATCATACAGCTTTTACAAATTTCACACAAAATTAATCCAAAAATCATGAAATTTGAATCCTATCTCAATGTGAATCGACAGCGTAAATGTATTGAAGCTCGGTACACGCAATGTTACTTTCAACATCAGCTGGTTAATTTTCAAAAGGACTGGGCTTTTAGGCTTTGCAAATAAAGTTACATTATCAAACTTTAATGTTCTCCCTTAAGGTATGAGTGCACACGTGGTTTAAGATGGTTCCTTAGGTTGCACTAATGTGTCATAATTATTTACTTCATAGAATGAATAAAAAGACATTTTCGAGTCTAGAGAAATAAATTATGAAGTTTAGGCGGAATTCTAGCCGACTGAAAGAATGCATGTTGCAAAAAGCGACAAAGTCAAAGACATGCATTTTCCACCATATCTCTCTCTCTCTCTCTCTCTCTCTCTCTCTCTCTCTCTCTCTCTCTCTCTCTCTCTCAAAATCAAACTCAAACCCAAGATAATTATTACATTGTCTGCTATTAAACATCGAGTACAGAACGTTATGTTGTTTTGAAGACGGTACAAATAATTATTAGAAATTCTATGGATATGTGTACGAGTCACAGAGAGTATGGGCGAAGTCTCCATGTAACAAAATGTTAACTGGCGCAGTGAATGTCATTTGTGTTTGCCTGTGGATATTGACGGTGCCTTTTCCAAGACAAATGCGACAAAAGTCTTCATGATGACAAACGGGCCGAGGTACGTACCCTACTTACAGCGGAAGTTATCCACTAGACGCCGGTGCATTCGATCGTAAAATCCATTAACATGGTATGAATTTATCGTCGTCTACATTTTCACCCGATGGCAAAAGATTACGTATTGTCATCAGTGGGAACATTCTTCACGGTTAAGGTTGACGGAAAGATCACGGATAAACCGGATCAATCGGGCTCGCCTTTAGGGGTTTTTCTTCGGTTAAAGTTACTCGTTCACCGCAAAAGTGTAAACAGCTATTTACGGCGGCATAAGCACGTCAGCTGTGTTTGCTGGTGGTGAACGACACAATACAAAATTTAGCTGGCGCACGTTTTTGTGTTGCCCTTGACATTGTACAACTACTGAGAGAAATTCCATGATTGGAAACAACAAATACAGTTGACCTAATTCCTTAAAACTTGGACAAAATCATCTAGAACACTGAAAACACTGATGTGCCTCCCTTAATTTTTGGGAGTAATATTGCGCTCACCTTCAGAGAATCAATCGATTTATAATCCGATGCCCATCGACCAAAAAGGTTCAGAAGAGTTGGGCTCGACATAAATTGCTCGGGTATCCATCCAAGTATTCTGTTAAGGTTGCAGCTCGCCAGACTAGGCTGTGACCGGAAATTAGATGGATGGATGGATGGATGGATGGATGGGTGGATTGGTGGATTGGCGGGTGGGTGCGTGGGTGCGTGGATGGGAGCATGGGTGGATGGATGGATTGATGGGTGGATGAATGGATGAATAGATGGATGGATGGATGAGTGAGTGAGTGTGTGTAACGAATAATTTGCAAACTCATGTATTTACTAATTTGTGAAAATTTTATTTACAGACTTGCGACATTCCTTCAATTCCTGTCGATTTAATCGATTGAAAATGTGTTTGGGGCTGTGGGGTGTTTGTGATTATGGAGCAGAATTTTTGGTTACAAGACCAAGTCGCTGTTACAAACACTACCGATATTATTGTTTGCGATATTTGAACTTGATTAAAGAATATTTGATATACCTCATGATGTGGAAACAGCATTAGTAATCCAACTATACTTTAATAATAGCCGTTTACAGTATCATTTCAAGCAGTACTCAAGGCATTATGCCTGTAGGCATGTTTGATATAACCATCTGGGATGGGTTATGTTATGCATGCTCATCTATGATTAACTAAGTAAACCCTTATCTCTTAGTTAATACTTTTTTATTCCCAAGTGTGTGACCGAGGCGACACTATCTGCGTCACAGATACTGAGACTCGCCTTAGACGAGGACGGCTGTCTCTGCAGAGCCTATGTGTGTAATTCTTATTGTTTCCCCTCCGTTCTGAAAATTTAATTGTATGTATAATATCGCTGAAAAGAAGGTATCCTGCTTGAGCCAGGGGCAGCCAACAATGCTGTTCTCGCAAAGGGCTTTTCGCGACTTATATTTATTTCCTTTGTTGAGCTAGAAGGTACTTTTTTCCACATCGACCGATGGACGGGTGGGTATCTTCTCCTCATTTACTGGCGGGAAATTCTATTGAGCAAACAACAGAATGCTGTGACGAAGAGTCATTTTCCCTTACAATGTTAATTCTGTTCAAGACCCGTAAAAGCCCTCTCGCTTGACATCAGCTGGTTCAAGTTGGCTGCCCTGCTGAGCTCGAGACAGAATACTCCCTTGAATAGCCAAAAGATGCAAATTGGGTGGCAAGTTGACGTATTTTCACCGTCAATAAAGTGACTGGCGAGATTTAAACATGAGCAAACAAGCGTAAAGAATATTCGGGGCTTATCTGGATATCTAGACTAGCTTAAAGTCAGGAATTTCCTCAAGCACACCGTATTTTGTACGTTGAATTCAAAGTATCTGAGAATACTAGTGTGTCAACGGCGAACTAGCCCAGAGTGATAAACACTCACTGCGCATGTCTGTAACCGGCGAATTCGAAGGCTAAAACGACCCTCCTTTAAGGTAATACGCGCCTCGAAAGTGAAAGACTTAAACTTTTGCTCAAACTTTTCCTTGAGGAATATTTCAACCATTCTCTTTCAAAATCAAGAATAAAATTCGTTGCTCACTGTAAAAATTTTGGTTCTAGAGAAACAAATTTCCCAAGATTTACCGATATTTGAAATTCAAAATGGCCGCCACCCCAAGTTAATTCTATGGAGAAAAATAAAATTTTCGATTTTCAAAAAACTAAGACGGTAAAAAGTTTTCTTACACCATGAGCTTCAAAATGAGTCCCCACAAGTGGTAGACTAAAAAGTATTGTAAAAGTTCGAAAGCCCGAATGTCTGTCTCGGAGGCGCATTCTACCTTAAGGAAAAATAATAACAAATGCACGGTTGTCCAACTTTCCCAATTATTTGCTCCGAGGCTGAGAAACGGATTTGCCGGACGTTAGTGACGATACATCAAGAAAATCCTGAGTCCTAGTGTGGTAATGTTTAAAGGAAATTCAATTTGCATCTCGAGGAAGGAGTACTATATATTTTCATTCGTTTCAATCGTGTCCCGGTTTCGACTCGCCTCTCAGGACAAGTAAGTCGGAGGAAGCATTTTCCAGCGGAAACACTGCGCGCTGTGCTTGATTAACGATCAAGATCAGCTGAATAGTGACGGCTGTATCATGAGTGGAATGGTGATGATGATGATGATGAGGAGGAGGAGGAGGAGGAGGAGGAGGGTGAATGATGAGGATGAGGATGATGATGATGACGTTGCTATAGCGAAGACACCTAAAACGAGTTTCTATTTATTTTTACTATATTTCACAGATGAGCATAAACTCTTGATGTCGTTTTAAAACGAATAAAAACGAGACGAATTAATCTAGGAAAAGGTTGATATGCTTTGTTTCGATGTCGTTCACTACACTATTTTTAATTGTCATAATTATTATCTTTTTTCTTTTGCAAACACGGTGCATGGAGACGATTTGATCGCGTGAATTTACCTTGTTATCCCTCTGCAAAGAAACCGACCCCAAGGCGGTCGTCTTTTCTTCCGCTGATCACGTGACAATTGATATTCAATCAATGCTTTGCAAGGACTGTTGCCATCGCAAATTGTCATACCGTGACCTTATGCCCGGCCCGCCGGTTACAATCTCAATCCGCGGACAGCATCACATTCATTGCTAGAAATATTGCGAAGCGTCGACATGACGCCTACGCCGGCTCAGTTGGCTTAGGTCATTGCTTTGCGCTATGCATGTGCAAATTGTATCCGCGAGCACTGACTTGTTTTGGCTTCTATTGCACACCTGGGCTGTTGAAAGCAAATCATCGTTGAAGGCTAATCGAGGAGAATAGGCGAGCAGATACTACCTAAATCAATATTGGGAATCAAACTGAAATCTGATTCTGTCTGCATCAATACAGAGTCAGACATCTGAAATTCGGAGATCAGCCATCTATATCCAAACCACAGCGGCTAATGCATGCTGTGCAAATCTGTGTCTTGAAACATTTACGACATGGCCAGTTTACCCTCTGAAATTTAGAGCAGGATACTTGGACGAAGAGCAGATTTTTAAGCCATCGTCATAATGTGCATTATTACGACTGACAGAGCAAATATTTATATTGACTGCTCACAGTACCTCTGTGACCGTATTACTTCAAAAGTTGTGCAAAACGCAGCAAAAGTGTACTTCTAAATGACAACATAACATCAAATAAATCCCTCTTACTCATCACAAACTACAAGAAAATATGGACAGAGGTTCTTCAATTTCACATTTACAAAAGCAGAGGGCGTTTCTTCACCAGTAATTTTTTCGCCATTTTGTCTGTTATAAGGGGATGAGCTCAACAAAATGATCATCTAGTTAGAGAACAATATCTCATCATCACTTGTAGTTGTATTCGAGATGATAGAAACAAAATCTATCATCGTCGTCGTCGTCGTCATCTCTATCATCATCATCATCATCATCATCATCATCATCATCATCATCGTCGTCGTCGTCGTCGTCGTCGTCGTCAACTCCATCATCATCATCATCATCATCATCATCATCATCATCGTCGTCGTCGTCGTCGTCGTCGTAATCATCGTCATTATCATGCATTTATGTAGCGCTATATATCCAACTTACTGGGCATCCCAGCGCCAAACTTACTGACAAATTTTTATGCGGATATTTCAAAATTAAGTCCCTGAGATAATTAGATCTCAAGGTAACATGGTTCATATTCTAGCGCGTAAACGTACATAATGACTGTTTGACACACACAACAACTATTCTATGCAGCTATTCATTTTGTAATCACAGGTAGAATACCCTGATAAAATTATTGGCAAACGGTTGTGAAAAGCGAGCTATAGAATTCTCAGAGCGCTTGTCGAATGACGAGCATGCTTGGCAGTTAATATCGAGATTGATAGACATATTGGACCCGTAGGCATAGTGTATGATAAATTTGATTCATCTCTTGCTATATCTGAATAAAAGCGTTCATCAATATTGCAATATGAAAAGGTATCAACTTGGCAATTAATCCTAATATTTTAAATGCGGTCCATTATTGCTTTTTTCAGTTCGAATGTGGCATCTTGATGTTTGGGAAAGTGTGACCCAATTATTTAAAACGTATGTCGAGCAAAAATGCGATAAAAAACTTAAACTACTGAATAACGTAATAATAACACGCCATTTTATGCCAAAATGGCATGTTGTGAGGTTCTTAGCAACTGGCTGCAAAGAAACTACCAAATGTCATGATCCATTTCCGAATCAGCATACTGGGAGAGGTATCTCGTGGGATGTGTACAGAAATCCCGGCCGTCCAGCGAGTATATCACGTCAGAAATTGTTAACCTCGGGCACTCCAGAGGCAATGAAACATCATTCATGTCTCGCCAGTACGTGTAACATACTGCATTCAAATGCCATGGTAATTACTCATACACACCGGTAGCTATTAAATCAGATATGACAAGCGTCAGGTTATAATAATTGCCGGATTAGGGACTGCTACCATATGCATGACCACAAATGCCCTGTGTAACGCGAGAGCTATCTAGGTATATGAATGCATATGAGACCGATGCGGCAGTTTTTGCGGTTTCCCTTTCATCACAGATATTTGCCCACTGACTGAAGTCACTGTGTGAAAGGTATCGGTGACGAATCATCTAACTCCCCTTCGCGTTATTGATCGTCTGCGACACGAGATGCTAAAATCAATTTATCGGATTTGAAACACCGAGACAGATCTAATTCCCAGTGCAATACTCTTGCACCGCGGTAAAGGCAAACTTCGCCTTTGGATAAGATAATCAGAACAAATCAAAGTTATCGAAATTTTAATCCCTCATAGGATAAACTGCAGCTTGTATAGAATCGTTCAGTATTAAAAGCAAAGAGAAAATGGGCCGTTTTTGTGTAGGAAAAATATAGACGTCAAATTTCCTTCAAAGTTAATGAAGACAGCAGCATGGTAAAATTTCACATATTTATTTTAAGCAAATTTCTTCCAGTATCAAAATAGATGTCTCTTTACGATTAATTCTTTTCGATCAGATGGTTGAAGGCTCATTGATCAAAATTTTAATCTGATATACTAGTTTTCTGTGCATCCACAAGAAACCTTTTCACTCAGAGTTTAATACCGGAGAATCATTGATTCGCTCTGAAATTTGTGCCCAAATGTCAAACACTTCCTTCACCTTTGCTGTAACCTTAAGCTTCATTAGGTTAGCGGAAAAGTAGAGCATGTGATTTATGAATTGGTCTCATCGCCAGACTTGTTATATTAAAAGTGGGCGTCGGCTGTGTCATTTTAATGTCAGTTATATGTCACCATTATAAGAAAAGGTCACCGCTGACTGCGAAATTGGACATTGTGTTATTGCTTCCCCTAGTATGATCGACACAGTATCGGGAAGGGGGTTATTGACGGAGAATGATGGAAAGACCAGATCCCATCACTGTACACTTAGAACAAAGCATATAGGTTTACCAGCAATACGAGAATAGTTGAAGGTCTGAAACTTAAATTTCAGTTTGTACACATGAGAATGACCGTACAACGAACGTCTAGTCTTAAGGGACATTGACATATCTTTGTAAAAGATAAGGCACAAAGATAGGCCCTGCAGAAGTCAGTGTACGCAATATATATATATATAAAATATATATATATATATATATATATATATATATATATATATATATATATATATATATAAGCAGATTACTTCAAGTACAAAGTAATGAATTCTAATACTTAAGTTTCATGCATCCTGCAATCCTCAGATAGAAATATATTCTTCTATCTGAGGATTGCAGGATACATGAAACTTAAGTAATAGATTTCATTACTTTGTACTAGAAGTAATCTGTTTATTTATTTATTTATTTATTAAAGTTATTTATTTATTATTTATAACGATCTGCTTTAGCATCGAGCACTGTAATTCCCCACCAGGACACTTCGATATATATATATATATATATATATATATATATATATATATATATATATATATATATATATATATATATATATATATATATATACACATATATATATATATTGATATATCGTAGTTTTAGAGTAGTGTTTGAGATACTCCATTCTCACGTCATAGTAATACACACTTGAAGATGATCAATTCAAATATATCTTAAAATGTTAAAGTAAGGGATGTGGAAGGCGGTTAAAATGCATGCTTATACGACAGAAATAGTTATAAGGTAAGTCTTTTTTCATTTTTTAACTTTTTACGGGTGGCGACTCCTCATCTAAAATAGCGGACATTAGCAAACTCAGATATGATTTTCAGAAACGTGAAAAAAGTTAACGGCTGCTGATTTTAAATATAAGCTAGGTCGGGTTACCGCAAACAGACAATCGATAGCCTTAGCTTTACACTGTTTCCTGGTACTTGCTTGAGATCCTTGCTAAGCGATCTACCTTGTATTCTCCCCTAAGGCACTTTGTATCCTCACGTTCGATACAGATTTTCACTGGCATTTGATCATCTATATCCAAGACTCTAGAGTTTGTTGTTTTAGTAATTTTTGAACTTTGTTTAGTGTATTTGTTTCCAAAATATCAGAAAGCAATCACGTTTTGCGCATAATTAAACAATAACTTACGCTGCAAGCGGGAATACACGGGATTTGTGCACAATGCGCGACATAAACCACGCAACAAACTGTACCCAAGTCGAGTGTTCACTAAATTGCAGGGGCAGGCGGTATTGCTATTTTTAATATAAACACGAGTGTATCTGCCGTTTTCAAGTGGCTTTAGCCGAAGTTTCAGCACAGGAAACTGAGAAAACAGAATTAATGGTAAATGTGGCTGAAGGAAAGCAGACGGCAAAAAGTGAGTACTGCATAACAAACAGAATGCAAGGTCGGTTACCGTTTGAGCATCTACCACGGCCTGCGTGAACTCTTGTCCACAAGCGACGCATCGTTGTACTTGAAACATTGATATAACATAATAACATGTTAAGCTTTCTGGCATAACTTCCTTCCTTAAGCTATTTTTACTCATCTATACACTAAGTTTGATGTGTGAGTGCGAAGGTCAGTGCTTACAGCATCTTTTCGGCGATATACACGTATCATTCGATGTTTTCCCTTTGGCGAACTTTGTAACTTAAAAAATGAAAAAAATGTTGGTCACGCGTCACTGCGTGTTGAGACCGCATTATCAGATCTGTATTGACCATGAATTGTCGATATGTACATAATTGAACGACCTTAAACGACATCGAAACATTCATGTTTCCCTTTCGCTTAGCCTTCACCTCGAAGCGAGAAGTGAATATATATATATATATATATATATATATATATATATATATATATATATATATATATATATATATGTATGTATATATAAATTTATGTACGTAGGCCTGTGTATGTTCATCATATTGATTTAGGTCTATGTGTACGGCTGCCTTAATGCATTTCTGCCTGTCACAGCTTTACTGGTAGTTCGTTATACTTCAATGGAAAAAAGAAATTAGAAATGCAGAGAGTGTGGGTATATATTTTTCCGTAGCCTAACAAGTCATAGGCAAATCGGTAAACTTCTGAATTCCGACAAAAGAAAACCTTTTAGCTCATGAAGGCACATTGATCCATCCTCGACCAATCTAGAGAGATTTTACTCGAAACGTTTTCATGAGCGACACTTCAATTTCACAACAAATAGTTTGACCTTATTCTTATTGTGAAGAATTACCACCCTAGACCCCTCGCTTCACAGCAGCTGGCATGAGAATTTTGACGGAAATAACTCGCCTGGAATGATGGTAATTTGTTGGACTGCTCGCATGAACTGGAGTGAATAAAACAAGTCATTTGAAAGGGAGGACCGTCAGCCATTTGTGTAATTACCCTAGTACAGACAGTAAAGGATATTATCACAACTGCAGTCAGATCAGTTCGATGAAAAATACAGTGTGTTTCTCGTTCAAAAAAAAAAAAAACCACATCACTGAAAAACAATTTCACTTTGGGTGTTTTTCATCGCGACAGTTATTGCCAAACGCAGGTATTCGTAGACTCCACACGTCATATTAATTTGATGCTGAGTATTGGTATGTATGTTTTTTTTTTGACAGATGTGGAGATACTGCGTTTTAGAGCACGGAACGGACAGAGCAACCAAAGTCAAAATATGCACTCATCGATTCGAAAAGAAAAACGGATGTGCTACTAACCTTGCACAACGTAGCGAGGTCAGCCTGGTTTCTCTTCTGCTAGTCTTTTGCCGACAGGGTTATTTTGTAGCTAAACGGTCGACGTTTAGTTTTAGCGACTACAGTCTGTTATGATCCTGTTAAACGATGTGGCGAATCTAATGAATGCAATCATATGCGTAGAATAGAGAATGTGCTAGGGTTATTGAACCACCTAGGCTCTCGAAAATCACCCAACGACGCCAATTACGGCCAAAAGCGTTCACAACAGCGCTCTCAAGAACATCTGAACAGATGGTAGGTTAGGACGAATTTGGGTCGCAGTTTTTCCAATGGCATGTTTGATTCAAAGGTCGAGGGAAAGGGAAGCGATATGCGATGCTTGTTTAATGTCAAGTGTTTTGTACATCTTCTTCGACCTCGAGCCACCTTAAAAGTCACCTTGCGTCTCTCGTTAGATTTTCGAGTGGTTTCTGAATCTGAAAGCATCTCATTGTTTCTTTCACGGTATATGCTCCATTTCGTTGGAAATCCTCCCATGTGACAGGAAAGTAGACATCAACATTTGTCTTACCATGGAACAATAAACAATCAAAATATGTATTGCGGTCTGATTGCTATTGTCACCGCCCAAACAAAACTTGTATATGTAATCTTAGGAAATTATTCCATGCATTTTTATAATATGATAAGACAGATGATTGAAACATAAGCTTTGTTTTGCTTTGGTCTTTTTAACTTTTCATCGGAATTCAGACAGTTTGAATGTTTCTCATCGTCTGAAAAATGATAAATTCACAAATCTTAACTCGTTGTTTAGTTATTAGGCGATCACGCATTATTGTGCGTAATGTGTCACGTGACCCTACCACTTTTTAATGTGGGCGATCATTTTCTACTATCTAAAGGCAATGTAAAACTTCAGGCTTTTGTCTAGAATCAACAAATCTTTTATTAGCTGTAAAATTAGATCAATTTTGTAATGACAGATACAAATGTACATTTTGCGTAGGAAAAGTAGAATATTGACATAATAAATTTTCAGTGCATGTTCAAAATTGATAGATAGGTGGATACATGCATAGATAGATAGATAGATAGATAGATAGATAGATAGATACATAGATAGATAGATAGATACAGCGAGAGATAGCTAAATGCATACATACACACATACACACATACAACATACATACATACATACATACATACATACATACATACATAATGTGAAGTAGGAGAGACAGTTCAACGTCGAATAGGGTCAGTTATCGTATTTGCCATCTGTTCTGGCGGCTCTCTTCATGAGCACTCCTTTGCTCGCCATTTTAAGTGTTTATGAAGGAGTTATTTTTTCCAGTACATACTTTGATAGATATGTATTTGATGAAATGGCATTTGTGACTGATGCAGATAGAAATCGACACCACTAATAAATAAATGTAGTCCGTTGTGCGAAAGTATGCGATGATAAGACAATAGACTTTGCAGCGGGTGCATCTGAAGAAATGATATTCGCTCGGAGTAGGATGCAAATGGCTGGTCAGTGGAGTGTCCCAAAATGCTGAACGCCCATCTTTTGGGTTATTTTAGAGTAACAAAATACTGTTTTAAAGAAAATTTCGTCTTTCAGTATTGGAGACTTTAAATAAGAAGTGGATGTCCTGATACAAAGTGTGAAATGTTGGTCCGTCTATGGTACAGTCAAAGAATCGACACCGTCAATTTCCAACATTCGATGAACATGTAATATGTGTACTCACATAGACACTGGGTAAGCCGTATTGGGTGATTTCGAGTTGAAAGTACTCCTTTGCGAGGAAGCAACTGCATATCTCTTTAAGACAAATCACACACATTGTGTATATCCACTGCTATGTTGGAAATAGCTATGAGTGTGAAAATGGACAATTTGTTTTCATCATGTTTCTTCGTTTTTATTTCGTCTGTTTTATTTGTTTGTTTCTTTGTCACGGTACTAAATTAAGTTATTAGTTAATATTCATAATTTTGAGGTAACAGAAATTTTGACATTCTTACGCGAGGAGAAGGTTGTTGTTGTCAGTATAGATTGTGACATGGTTATTTCAGACTTGCAGCGCAACTGAAAAATAATGGGTCCAAAATACCTTCAGAAAACAATCGGTTTTCCTTGGGGTTCCTTTCTTGGTGGTGGGACCCCTATTTACAAGTGAGTCTTAAAATTGTTCACCTTGGGCCAAGGGCATCCTCAAAAATCACAGAATAAGAATTTCATCATAATCCGAACAGAACCGAATCGGGCCAGTCTCGCCAGACTTGCTATTTTTTCCAATCACATCCTTTCTCTATTTAATGATTGAAAACTTGGATAGACCCGTACGTACAGAAGACACATTGTCTGACAGAATTGACTAAATTACGCCCATTTGATACAATTAAAGATGGAAGAACAGTCTATAAATAGCTCCATCTGTGTCCAATTGGAAAGTGGGCATTAAATTGTGCTTTCAAGAAAACTCAACCCATTATGCCTGAAAATGAGCCAGTGACGCAAGATTTCTATTTAAAGCGCGCAATTTTATCATAAACATCCGTTCCTTACCGATTTAGACTTTTCTCTGTCATCGCATCACTGTAACAGTTGCAAAAAAACCACTCGTGGCAGACAAAACTCAGTCTTACTTAATCACACTTCAGGTCAAGCTTTGCGAACGTATGGAAAAACTTGTACGTGCCCATATAACGTGGTGAATGAGTTTCAGGACCGTCACCCCTGACATCTACTCATCGGGAGCTCATCCGAACCAAACACCCTGGCCCTAACTGATGACTGGGCAGTATCTGCAGGTATTCGTCCTAATACAGATGAAAATATGATCACTGTGTTTTCTAAGAGAGAGGAAATATTCTAATGCTTCCACATTTGAACCTATCCAATCCTTTTACAACATGTTAGTTTAGGTCTGCATTTTCCTAACTATGTTTCGAATTCTTTACGTAAAGCACCAGCGTGGCTGGGTTACTTGAAACATTTCCAATATTGTTTGCAAATCATGACGGTTGAACATAGTGTCTTTCTTTGTTCTGAGACATTTTACTACTTACAGTGGCTCGGAGATGCATGAGGGGCAAAAATGATGTAAGATTCTATGTTCTCAGTTTGGTAACAATGTAGACATACATGATTGTCAACATACATACATACATACATACATACATACATACATACATACATACATACATACATACATACATACATACATACATACATACATACATACATACATACATAC
>LD352560.1:34556-45336 GCA_001465055.1 Ptychodera flava | reverse complement strand
GATACCAGGATTGAAATCATAATTTGTCTTCGATACCATTTAATTTGCTATCTTTATTTTCAGTACTTTCGCCCTCTGTATCAACTCCGATCTCTTATTTGACACCCTGATACGTTGAAATATTCAGTATCCAGCTTATCAACACAGCTTGCATATGTGTTATGCATACTTTTATTGCTGAGTCAAGCCATGAATTGAAATGTCATTATCACTGCTACATATTAATACTCAGCATTTCCACATGCTTTTTTAAAACTAAGTATAATAAAATTATGCTGATACACAGATTAGAGGTGTTGAGAATTCAGTTGTAAAGATATTAATATACACCTTGTGTTGATATTGGAAGTGAATACTCGGTATTTCAATGCATGTTATAGAGTGTAGATTCAAGAAACTCTGGTTTCATACACAGAAGAAAAGTATGAAAGATACAAATAGTTGCAGCTTCTGTGCCCTGATATGGGGACAGATGTACTTGTTTTTTTTTCCTAAGAAAATTAATTGGCATTCATACTAATTTATATTGTTTTCAAAAAAGTCATGAAATACTATGATTTCAGAATGTTTGTTATTATTATTGACCTAGAACCAATAGATGACGTCGACATAACAGTGTTTTTTATGACCTACCAAACTGTGGAACCTGTAAATGTAGGGAACTAAAACATTTTAAGATCCCCATATATCTAGTACAAACCGTTCAATCCCCCGCTACTATATCTGAACACTTTCAAATCCCCCTTGAATAATTCCTCCAGCCAACCCCTTAGTATTTGTGAATGCAGCCTAACAGGGTGTCCGAAGCGTAAGTCAAGTGACAACTTCAAAATTAAAACGACCATCGCGCTAGCGATGCAGAACAACAATCGCTATTTTGAAGGACACTGCAAAGAAAACGATTTCAACAAAAAATAACGAAGCGATAATGACGTAGACGACTACACGTTGATCATGACGACTATGACGATGACTACGACAATTATGACTCTCATTTTTGGCGGTATGTTGTCTGTTTTGAAGACTACAATACTGATAATGACGACGACGACGACGACGATGATGATGATGATGACGACGACGACGATGATGATAATGATGATGATGATGATAATGATGATGATAATGATGATGATGATGATGATGATGATGATGATGGTGATGACGACGACGACGACGACGACGACGACGATGATGATGATGATGATGATGATGATGATGACGACGACGACGACGACGATGATGATGATAATTATGATTCAAAGTTACGGGACTATGAAATTCCCCTATACACGAAGTCTGCCTTGTTTTCTAATTTTGCAACAACGTTGAAAAGCTCCCTCACCATACATCACGACAACGCTGCACCGGGAGCATCAAAGTGTGACCCTCGTTTACTAAATTAGGCCGTGTCTTTTAAATGCATTAACTTAAAAGTCAGTTGAATGACCGTGGGTTTTCCAGTGAAAAGCTTTTAATATTATTACCTTTTTCATGGACTTTGCCTTCCTCTCTGTGAACTTAGCAAGATTGATGGACAGCAATGTCAGGATGACTTTTAATTAATTAACAGCCTTAAATACTTATTAAAACTGCGCACTCGCGTGCAAGTTTCGCTGAGAGCTTTGTTTGAGCGTCTGCGCCGTGGCCTGGGCCTGCAAGCATGTGGTGTTTCTGTTATGAAAATGTATACAGAGGTAAACACAGGAGTACGGAGCAGTAGGAAGAGATATGTGAATGAAACATATTTTCTATCGAAATTATTTTTATCGTTCTCCCATGCAATGTAAATTCTGAATGCCTACTTATTTACATAGGCGGACTCTCTTTCACGCACATTCACTCGGGCATAGCAACCAAATATATCCTATCTTTTGCGAACACGGGGGATAATTTACAGATAGGGATACGTCGCCTAAGGGACTATTCTGTTGTTATGCACAGGGACATACAGGTCAATCTATATCGTTGTTCTGACAAAATAGTGTGACCAAATCATCCATCAAAAGTGTTTTATCTACCCTACACCCTTGAGGAATATAAAATACGATTAATGAACCGCTATGAACATCAACGGATGAATATGGAATCATGGGACTGGCGAGAGGAATTCTTTCATATTACGTAAGCTAAGGGTGTCACTGCATACATATGTGCAAAATATCTGATACAGATTACACTGAGATTAAAGTGGCCTACGTGTGAATGAATTAATCATGCATTCAAGACATAGTGGTGATATCTACACTACTCCGTCAATTGACCATTAAATGCTTTTTAATTCTTTCACATCTATGTTTGAGCGAATTGCAGGTAGCTTCATTAAATATTCAAGTCATAATTGCCAAACTGTATTTAATTCTGCAAACCGAGCTAAGTTATGCAAGACAACTCCTGCAACGTTCGCCATGCATGTATCACGTTGTGTCTAATTTTTCTCTATGAAAAACTTTCCGAACATTTGCGATATCTGACGCATGTGCAAAAATCAGTTGTGTATGCAAATTAGTAAAGCATTCGATTTTCTTGATCGGCGCCCTGTATTTAATACTATCATACCTTTGCATACATACAACAGTTTCATTAATTTTTGTGCAATTTTTGACCATTATGTCATGTCTTAATGATAAGAAATTATGTTAGTTGTAATATCAACGTTTGGTCTTTAATTAGCCAGTTCAAGCTTTCTCTATGCCTTCTTGTATTTCAGTATAAAACTTAGAGTCAGAAAAAAATAATTGACACTTAAAGCTCAATACATTTTCAATAATGCCGCCTTTTGTTCGTAATCAGTATTCACAGTGTACAAATGCAAGCACAATTTTGCGAAGTAAATTGCAAAAAAAAAATATTCAGACTCTCTCACAGTATTCACCAAGACTAATAGTACTCCTTGACAAAATATCCCATCAGTATAGGGCAATATCCGAGTCTCTCAGTCATTTATCCAGCGATCTTTCCGTTTTTTCATCTCTTAATACCGACATATCATTACGTCAATCATTTCTGTTTCATGCAATGTCGACCAAATGATTGTCAGATAGGCGTTACTGAGTTTTAAAACTAAATTAGTTCATTTTTCACGCTGTTTAAAGACACACGCAAAGCATCTCAGATGATTTTAACTGCCAAATTGCACACAGTCACGTCTAGGGATATACATATGCAAAGCTTATTTATTATTTGCGTGAGTTACAAAAAAAACGGATCTCGCAATTCACAAAAAGAGAATAAGGCGATGCTTGTATCAACATAGGATGCGCCCCGGGGACAGATGTTCTCACAACAAATAAGAACAAATAAGATTTTAATCGTCTTATTTTTGTGAAAATGGCGGCCATTTTTAATTTAAGTGCCAGTAAATTTGTTTCCATAGTACCAAAATTTGTACGGTGGCCCTTGATTTTTATTCTTGATCTTTAAAGAGAACGGTTCGAGGTGTTTCCTTGGGAAAATTTGAGCAAAAAGTTTAAGTCTTTCAATTTCAAGGTGCATAGTACCACAAAACGTAAGATTCAAACTACCATAGCCTGGAATACAAGAGCTTTAATAGGCCTGCCGAATATAACATTGTCCAGCATTTGTTTTTGTGTTGTGAGTAGTTGTTAGGCCATGTATTTATAATTACTCCCATAGTTAGATATAGGAAGGGGAAGCCGGGGTATTTCTTGATTACCGATCAAAACAGCATAATGTACTGTTACGAGACATGGATAAAAGAAAGATTCTCGTGAATTTTTGAGGAATCTCTTTCTCTCTGTATGAGATTGATCGATATCGAAGATCATTATTTCGTAAATGTATATGTAAATATACATGTGGATTGGCTTCAGCCCTGGAATCGATATAAATGACAACTCATTCAAAAATTGAACGTCTCTTTCTCCTCGCATTATATTTTATCTATCCTGAAACGCGGAGCGATGTTTTACAATGAGTATACCCTTGATATTCAATAGAGTATTGATATCGAAACAAATGGTGAATATATCCCTATTCTTTGTAAAGTACTATTTTAGAAATTGTGCGAAATTGGCATATTCTCTTGAATGATCAACATGATGTAGTCTTGTATGGTTATCTCATGAACATGGATAGGCAAACCGTAGATGGCGCTGTTATGGAACCTAGGTAGAGGTCCAGACCAGCGATGCGCATCTTCATGATCTCGACGGTTGTTCACAGGGCTCTAAAGGGCGCACTCAGTGTCGAAACAGTTTGTTGCTTTTTAACTGTTGCTGTGTGTAGTAGCGTGTATGGAATTTCATGAATTCGTTTGTCTGATCTCATAACTTAACTTACGGATTTTGCTTTTTATGATACTGCTGGTGAAAAGATGAGTACGTTGAAGAGAAATAAACTTTAAAATATGTAATTCTGACACTGTTTACGTAGCGACATCCTGGAGATCAGAATGCAGAATAGTAAACTGAATTTTCTTATGTTGGTAATTCGAGAGAATGTACCAATTTCTACTCTACGAATATTACAGACACAGATATCAGTTATTTCGAAATCAATACAGCGAAAGCATACTCGTAGGAAAACATCGCTGCCTGTGTCCTGACAGATAAAATGCAATGCGAGGAGAACGTGATGTGTAGAGATGGAAGATGTTTCCTGCAACAATATGTCCATGAGTTGTCATTTCAAATCCATTCCAGAGATGAAATGAATCAAAATGTAAATGTACGAGAATATAGAGCTGGAAATAAGTTACTGTTTCCTGTGATCTTGAACCTGTATGTTGAATTCTCTTAGATATTAATCAATTTCGATGCACAGACAGACATCTCGCTATTTCCGACAATCTCTTCTCTTGTAGCAGTACAATTCTTTTTTACTCGGTAATTAGTGAACATCGTGCTGTCCTTTTCTATGTCTAACAAATACTCAAATTTGAAAAAAATGCAATAAATTGCAATAAAATGCCAGAGGATATGATATTCAGCAGGCATATTAAACGCTCTTTCACTCAAGGTTACAATCATTTAACAGGATTTCCGACATGATTGTAAGTATCGGCTTGTTGTTTCCTTTCAGCAATTAGATTTAAAAGGACGTCGCCACCACCACCCTAGCTGCGAATACATACAAACATACATACATATATATATATATATATATATATATATATATATATATATATATATATATATATAGTCTATTTATTATTAAACGACTGAACAGTTCATCATATTTCAAATGACATATTGTTCAAAGCATCATTATCGCATCTTCCCCTTGGTTTAACCTGGGCGTCCAGTTTTCCTCTTCCTATTATGTAATGTAAACATCCGTTGGTTGTTTATGCACTCTCTGTACATAATGCAGTAACGTCAGCAAATGGGAATATGTTGAATCATTTTACAGCAGTACGATAGAAAGTTTATTAGCAGTGTTGAGTGAGAAAAACAAGGCACAGCAATAGATCCGATAAGATCTCAAACACGATGAAACGCCGCACGAATTCCTAATGTAGACTAAACATAAATAACGTCACGAATCGAAGATTCATTAAAAAACTATCATCACACATGTTAACAACAGCCGAAATCGATGCACTTGGCAAAGGGTTGAAATTCGTCCCAACGCCAAAACGTCCTCAGACATCTCATCTCGTACAAGACGCAAACACATTCATTAGGAGAATTAGAATTCAATACATAATGCGACACAACTCCAAAACCCAAATTCAAACTCAATTCCCTATGGTCTCAACATACAACAAAAACACAAATCGACATTTCAATTCCTGGCCTGATCAAAGGCGAAACACTAAGATACATCAGAACTTGTAACGATAAAAATGCAAGATTGGTCGAACAAACAACAGTTAATCTCTAAAACAACATCGCAAACACAGTTCGCTACACGAATTACACAACTGGAACACCAGCAAACAAACGACAAAAAGAACACAATGTTTACAAAATATAGCCTATAATAAAAAACAAGCTATAAAACAAGCCATGTGAAAACTATGAACACATAGACAAGGACGAAACATTAAGGAATTTGTTCCGAAAACAGCCAATCATCTCAAACGGCAGAAATCCAAACATCAACGATACAATGAAAAAGGTCAAAGTCAACGGTACTATAACAAGGTAACAAACAGACAAACAGAAAAAAAAACACAGAACAATCCAAACATAAGTATTCCATATTCCCTGCTAAAAAAAAAAGAGATCAACAATATAGATACAATGTAAAAATAAGAAAGATATATATTTATGTCTGTAAGCGACTGCAGGAGAAACCGCACCGGTTTCGAAACGCGGGATCAAAGGGTCACGGTTGTCTCGGACACGCTCGACTACGCCCAAGTCTCGCCATGCATATTTGAATAAGCAACCCAGTCGATAATTTTCACACTAACACCCTAAACACGATATAGACACAAAACTCATTGAAGCAAAAACTAAACAAGGTAATGTGTGAAGTCACTTTCCCTTTATTACTATCTGTACAAGAAATTTTATTTCAGAAGTTAACTCAAAATGTTAATTCACTATACTTAGGTAAAGGTGCAAATTGGGAACTTGTCAATGTGTTTCCGACTAAACATGCTGTATCTGTGCATGTATTTATTGGCAATCGACAAACAGGATATTGGAATTACACCCAAAGATAAAACTGCCATAATACATGGGAGTCCGTAAGCGTCATATCTTAAATACGTTTTAAATACAAGGGAAAGGCTGTGTTCACAAACACCTCTCGGGGGAATTCAAAAAAAGTTTTCAGATTTTTTCAAATACTCCGTAACAAACCCGCAATCTGTTCCAGTCCCCCCTTCTGACTTGTTATAATTTTGAAGCCTCCCTCCCGAAAGGAAGGCAAAATGTGGCCGATATAGTGCTTCGTCCAAAAATATCAAATAATAATACACAGGTGTCTATTGGGCAAACTATTAACATTTTTCCCATAAAACAAAGCTACATCTCTACATTTATATGAGTATGATAATTCATGTAAATCTACTTTGCTTGAAGTTGCATGTAAAAAAGTGTATGTGTGTACAAAAAGTTGATTTTTAGATTTCATAGGTAATGTTGATTTACTATACCCTGTAGTCTATGAGAAAACTATGAACGCATATTTTCCAATAAACTAGCAATATCTGTTCATTTATAGACGTTTGTGATAACTGATATAAATGTACTTGATTAGCAAAGGGTATTTACAAGTGCACACGTGTACAAGAAATTTGATTTTGGAATTTTGTGGAAAATGTTGATCCACTATACATGGAAGTCTATGACAAAACCGTGAATAATTTTTTCCCAATTAAAAATCTGCGATATTTTCACATATATGGACCCTTAATAATTGACATAATTGTGACTTGATTAGAATAGGGGATATTACATATGCATATGTGTTCTGAAAATTTGACTTAGGAATTTCACCGAAAAAGTTGATCAACTATACATTGTGATCTATGAGGAAACTATAAATCATTTTTTAAAATACGAAACTCAGTAAATCTGTGTAATTATGTATGCTTGATTATTGATATTAGTGTACTTTATTAGACTAAGGTGGTTACAAGTCCATGTGTGTACAAGAAATTTGATCTTGGAATTTCACCGAAATCTTGTACATTGTACATTAAATTTCATCGAAATGGTGTACATTCTGGTCTATGAGGAAACTTAATAACATTTTTAAAATAAAAAACTAGCTAAATCTGTATATTTACGTATACTTGATTATTGATATCAATATACTTGATTAGACTAAGGTGGTTACAAGTGCATGTTTGAGAAACAAATTTGATTTTGGAATTTCGCTGAAATTTTGATTTACTATACATTGTGGTCTATGAGGAAACTATAACTATTTTTTTAAATACAATACTAGCGAAATCTGCGTATTTATGTACTCTTGATTATTGATATTAATGAACTTGATTGGACTAAGATGGATACAAATGCGTGTGTGCGAAAGAAATTTGATTTTGGAATTTCACTGAAAATGTTGATTCACTATAAACTAAAAATAACGCACAGGTTATCAGCTCCAAAATTATTATTCAAAGGTGGTTTGACCTGAAGCTTCAAAATGTTATTGATGACACTATGTACTATTCTAAATAATTTGTATGCACTATTCTTAATTCTAAATAGTTTGTATTCTTTCAAAGTCCCAAAAAATGTACTTACAGCAACATGAATGTTTGACACTGGCCTATACCCAATGTATTGTCGATGGGAGAATTATATCAAATAAGTTATCTCCCGAATTGTTATTGAAAGGTTAAGTTGAAACTTTTAGTCATTAAAGAGGACAGTTTTGCACAACACAGAGGTAGGGTAAGTAGATATTATGACCACCTAAGATTTTTTGCCTCAATGTGGCTGCTTGAATCATCAATAAATTGTTCAATATTCCCTAAAACTTGCGCCAAAAGGGCGTGGCAAAAATGTAAATGGCAGGAAATGAAAGTGCCAAAAGGTATTTGAAAAGGAATTTGATATTCAATAAATTTTCAAACCCCCTTTTGCAACGTCAATTTTTTCCAGATCCCCCTGGCGTGTTGTAAATTTTTTCAAGTCTCCCCAACCCCCAAATCTCCCCTCCCTCCAGTGGTGTTTGTGAATGCAGTCTTATTGTATATTGACATTTATATATGGTTGACTATTGATGTAAATGTGCTTGTATAGAATAATAATGGCTCAACACTTTACAATGCTTTTTAAATACTTGACTAGCTATGTGTTTGACTGCAGATAAAAATGTACTTGACAAGAACATGGTGATTCGAAAGCACATCTGCAGAACGAATATGATAGTAAAATTACACTCAATAATATGACTGCCATATACGCGGGAGTCTATGAATGCAAAGTCTCAAATATATTTTAAATACATGACTGGCTCTATATTTACATGTATAAACATTTGACCTTGACATTGATGTACGGACTAGCATAGTTATTAGAAATGCAAATATTTTGACCAATATTATATCAAAAGATAGATGTAACCTATACTCATTGCAGTCCGTTAGTTCCAGATCTCAAATGTGTTTAAAGAGGCACTCCCACTTGGTAACATTTTGAAAACACATTTTTTTAATGCCAACGGTCGATATTTGACGTGGTGACTGCGCGCGGATCGCGAGATATCGATAAAAACGTGCCATTTCCCAAGCGTATTTTTTACATGCCGAAGTTTTACGATCGTTTCTGATTTTGACCCGAAATCCCCCGAAGCTTTGTTGTTGTGCTGATTGACGATATTCTAGGTAGTCTACAATAAGTTCGAACGACGCAATTAATTTATTTCCCACTGCAAAGACTTTATATACAGCATTATGCCTTTACCTCAGGTAAGTTTTTTAAAACTTCTCCTTAGTTTTTGTCGTTTTCATTATTCTAAATCAGTTGTATTATAATTTTAACCAATACCACATAGACATCAGTTTTTACGTGTCAAATATTAGCCGCCTCTGATGACTACATTTTGTCGTCTGCAACACAGTACGCCGCACGCGTGGTATGCGTCTATGCATACCACGCGGCGGCCGCTATGTATCAACCGCACGTAATTGTGCTAGTCACCTATGCGAATTCTGATTGAATCAGCAAAAATTGTTTTTCGTTTTAACGGCAAGTCAGTAAGACTCAGCTTTCTCCCACGGGGCATAACCAATCACCAACGCCAGTGGTACTGTGGCGTACAGCAGCATCAGCGTAGACTCGTACTCCATAGCTTAGTTGACAATGGCCCCAGAGCCGAACGTTCGATGTTCGGAAGCTGAATTTAGGTGGGCCACCGGAATTCAAACTTTTACTTTTTTGAAGAAATCTTTTTATTGATATCTCGCGATCCGCGCGCAGACGCCACGTCAAATATCGACCGTTGGCATTAAAAAAATGTGCTTTAAAAATGTTACCAAGTGGGAGTGCCACTTTAAATTCAAGACCTTCCATATCTTTAAATTTATAAATAGTTGACTATTCAAGCAAAAGTCCTTGAATAGAAAGAATATGGTAATGAGAGGGCTTTTATGTTGAACTGATTTAATATGGGAATTACGCCAAAATGTCACTGCGTAATACATTGAAGTCCATGGGTGCAAACTTTAATGTTTTTTAAACACACGAATAGATATGTGTTTGCATAATGTTTGACTATTGATAAAAGGTACTTGACTAGAACAAGTCCATAAGAAGAGCATATCTGCAAAACGAATGTGATAGCAAAATTACACTCATTTATTACTACCCTATACATGGGAGTGTATGAAATTTCAAATAGTTTTTAACTTCAATATTAGTTCCATCTTCATATATATATATATATATATATATATATATATATATATATATATATATATATATATATATATATATATATATATAAACAGAATACTTCAAGTACAAAGTAATGAAATCTATTACTTAAGTTTCATGCATCTGTTAAACAAACGCTCTGAGTTTGTTTCAAAATGTCGCCACCAAAACAAATATTATTTATCGAATTTTAACACCACCTACAAATAGAATGGTTCGTCCCAATCATATATGTAAGAGTGTCGAGCTAGTAATCCTTTCACTCTATCTGAGGATTGCAAGGTGCATGAAACTTAAGTAATAGATTTCATTACTTTGTACTTGAAGTAATCTGATTATTTATAATGCTCTGCTTTTGCATTGAGCACTGTAATTTCCCACGAGGACATCTGTATACTTCAATATATATATATATAAATATATATATATATATATATATATATATATATATATATATATTATATATATATATA
>LD352560.1:19006-34538 GCA_001465055.1 Ptychodera flava | reverse complement strand
TATATATATATATATATATATATATATATATATATATATATATTTGATCTTTGTGCTAGAATATGGTTATTATAAGTGAAAATATTCTGACCAATATGATATTGGAATAACAACCAAAGATGTAACTGTCCTTAATACATCGGAGACCGTAGGTGTCAAACCTTGAATACGCTTTAATTACAAGACTAGTTACATTTTGACATTTGTAAATGTTCGACTATTGATGTAAAAGTACTTGCATATATATATATATATATATATATATATATATATATATATATATATATATATATATATATATATATAATAGAAAAAATTACTTCGAGTTCAAAATTACTTCGAGTACAAAGTAATAATATCTGTTACTTAAGAATAAGAATAATTTTAACAATAGAAGAAAAGTCATATTTATTGTTACAATAATTCAGATATAACAATTTAACATGAGTCACATCAGATGGCAAATTTGTTCGACTTTTTATTTCTTGTTATATGTTTTGTTTTCGTTTTCTGGTGAAATAGCTATACAATAGAAAATACAATAATACGCTTAGTTTTTAACAACAGTGGAATATAACATCTATATAATCTTAGAAACAATCTAATTTTTACAGCGAAACAATGATTAAACAGATATCTAAAAAATTCAAAACCACACTGACTGTAGATTTTATTTTTTATTGTCTATTGTTGTATGATAAAATAAGTGAGCATGCTTTGAAAAATAGAGCCGTCGAAATCATTGGTATTAAATTGTGAAGAAAATGTCAGAAGAAGTGAAATGTTTACAGAAAATGAAAATATAATCATTTTAAACAAAGTGTGATGAAAACCATCTAAAAATTCAAGTGCATGTCACGTTTATAAACACATCGTGGTTGTACCAGGGGTTGAACCTCAGTCTTTAACCTCGAAGCACAAAGTCAAAATATGTCAAATGTAAAAATATCGATAATTGTGCACAAAGTGGAAGTGATCTTCAGGTGACCAAACGAGAGTAGTACTACTCTATAAAAAACACAGTAACTTCCCAACCAAATGCCCACATCTACCTTTTACCGAAGGTTACCAGTACATTCATAAACATGGTTCCTGTGCTGCAAAACTTCACAACTAATTTGTCTCTATCGAAAGGTTGCATTAAATAACGTCATTTTCAAATTCAAATTTTAATTTAGATCTGTGCTCGAAAATACACATGGGCTTCCCAAATTTAGGTTTGATTAATCGACACTGGCGTATGCTGTCCACTTGCATTCCGTTAATTGAATTGTAACTGTATTTAAAATGTGCAAACGTAATAATCGTTTTAAAAAGGCACTTTGAACCCTTGGTACTGAACGTTTTTATGATGTATGGACATCATGGCTGTAAAATATCGTAAAATCTTCGCCATCAATTACAAATACAATGATCAAAAGACAAGTTCTTCCTATTTGCACATTAAATATAATTACAGTTCTGCAGTGCTATGGTCATTCGTCCATGCTTTCAAAAAGAATTGACGGACCTTAGACAACTGAAATTTTAGTCAGAATCTTTGTAACGATTCATTTATGGGGCGCTCTTTTTTGAGTTGTCGCGAAACTCTCGGATTTTCGCGAGTGGTGTTGCCAGCATCACAGGGGATGAAGTATATATGATAAGGTGAGAGGAACCAGATCTGAACTGAAGTGTACTCACGCGGTTTACAACAGGTTAATTACGTAGCAGTACGTTCACATAACAATCAGATATCTGTCAGATCATTGTATGTAGCAGGTTTAATCAACTTTAGCACAGTACTTTAATAGTTAAATCAATATTTACAAAACTTCATTTGATATGCAAATTAGCTGTATAATAACTTGACACTCCTCAATGCTTCATTGGACAATTAGATATCTATGAGATCAACATCTGTACGACGTTTCATCAAATTGAATGCTGTAATATAACTCATTACAAAGATCATTAAATATGCAAATGGAACCTCAACTATCTTCACACTACTCAATGCTTCTCAACACAGTCAGATATCTGTCAGATCAGTATCTGCAGCAGATTTCATCAAATTTGGTGCAGTAATTTGTGAGTTATATGACTACCTACAAAACTTCATTAAATATGCAAATGAGCTCTTGCTTCTCCTTATGCTTCTCACTAAAAATATCAGATCAATATTTGTTGCAAATAAATTTGGTGCATATCACTAATTACAAAAGTTCATTATATATGCAAATGAGCAGATAGTTGGCATGGCATTCATAGTATCATAATGTTTTGAGATTGTCATCAGTGAAGTTTCGTGAAATTTTGTGCAGTATTTCTTGATATATATGTTGAAACTGTCATTACTGTCTCCATAGGAAACCATTATATGAGAAAAATGATATTTCATTACTTAATTAATATGCAACCCTCACTAACCCAAATCAAATCAGTTCTTGCAATTAGCATCCTGTCTACTAAACTGGTACCTGTCTACTAAATCTGACTTGAATCTGTTAAGGCGTTTTTGAGTTGTCGTTTAAACAGACAGACAGACACACACACACACACACACACACACACACATAAGCACATGAACAGACAGACATCGCTATGACAATAGCTCACGTGTGTGAACACGTGAGCTAAAAATTGTAGTTATCCTTTAAAGCCTAAAACATTCGTATTAAGCAGTCGACCCTACAGTCTTTTAAAGCCTTACGTAAAAGTGAACGTGAAAAAGAATAAAAATATTAAAAGAAAGCGTGAAATACGATCCGTAAACTCGGTTGAGGTCACTAACACCAAATCTATTGTTGCATGTAGCAAACAAGCGACATGGAGGCCAACAATTTCGATAATATTCAATCACGATCTATACAATAGATCTTCTGTGAATTTTAACATTTACTTTAAAGTTGAAGAAGATAAACGGGATAGGGCAATCATTCCATTTTGGATAACACATCACCAGTGAATATAGACAAACCCTACCACGATTTCGTTATTTTGGATACAGAGTTTATTTAAATGTATGTTATTTGTGTATCTTGTACAAGAGTCGTAGTTCAGTACACCAACAACGTCTTTTTACATCAACTGAACAATCGGTTCGACTTGACCCCATGACCTGTACAGTTCTTCTCAAAAGCATAAACCAGGGACAGCAGATTCACATCCGATTCTTCAAAAGGATGGTTTCACAGAGAAAATGGTCAAGTGGTTACACAGACATACCGTAGACATCAACGTAGATAATGACGATACCTAAATTTGGAGAGAAATGTCACATTAAAAGTTTACCCATGACTCGCTCTCATGTCTTATATATTTCAATTGCAATCGCATAACGTTATGTCAAAGCCCCGAAAGTAGCAAAGTTTACACAGTAGTTTTGTGATTTTATTTTCAAACTAAATTTGGACCATGTAAATGTGTTAATTGAAGGACATGTATAGAAGTATAGCTGCTATCTGATTTGGACCATGCCTATACGCATTTAACGGGTTAAAATAGTGAACGGGTGCCGCACTCATAAAATGGAGTCCCACGGAAAAGTATGAAAAATGCAGTATTTCTTGCACATACACATCGTGATCATAAAAGAAACAAGTATGATACCATTATTTTGAATGTACAACACACGATGGCCAACATTTTGTTGTTGTAATCTTTATTTTCTCTGTCACATGATTAGTTTTTGAAAATGGCGGGAAATCTACAATGATGTTAAAACGTTTGAATTTACATGCCACTTTCGACACTTGTGACAGTGTTTTAGACTATTTTATTCGTAAGTGGGTGTTATTCAAAGAAAACTCTTTGAAATCGGGGATTTTTTTAGATCGGTTAATTACAAATTCGCAGTTATTGGGGCTTTAAGCATCGTAAATACTTGCTACCATGCATAGCATTTAGTGCAAGAACTAAGCAGCACATATAATATAATCCGTTCACATGTTTTTTGACTAAACAGTGTCTCTAAAAGACTTTTTATGTAAATACAGTCTATCATTTAGCCTAGTTGACATTTAAAAATATGAGAACAAAAACGGGGACATTGAAAGCGAGGTATTTTCCTTTTTATGAAAAAAATCGTAGGCTCTCATTGTAAAAGGAGATGAAACGCTGACATGGCCAAATCCTAGGATTTAATGTCATTAAAAATAAATCTCTCAAAGCATAGGTCAGTTCTTCCTTTGTCCATTCGACCGTAAAATTTATCTATTGTCATTTGTTCTACCAAATGTACCTGTAGATGTTCAACTCACTAATTGAGTACGCAAGATCATATTCATCGGTGTTTCTTCCTACTTGCACTGTTAGACGATGTGTTTCATATTTTCAGAGCAGTTTTCCTGCTACTTGTCATATCATATTGATGAGCACAGAGATAACTTAAACAAACAAACAAATAAATACAAAAAGTTTTTTATAGTTTATATCTGATCTTAAACTAGACAACATTTCGGCTGAGCGACCATAATCTGACCACTTTGTCTATCTGGCACACTGCATAAAAACGCTATAATACTTACTGTATTAGCATGAATTATTGCCTGTATTTTAGCTGAATAGTGCATATACAGGTGAATACAGTTAATAATCCATTGCTTGTATTCAGAAAGCCTGTATTCATGTGGATTCATGTGAATTCACGTGTATTATTCTATAATACAGGCAACTCATTAATGTGAATTTATCTGTATTATTGCGTTTTCATGCAGTGGCAGCAATTCAATTTGTTTTAATCTTCTTACTTGCTATGACAACGGGTGGCATACTGATGGGCATCATTTTTATTCTTTATAATCCATAATACCAAAGACTGTACATGTAATTGTGGCATATGGACAGTTCTTTGATTACAATTATCACAAACATATACCTTGCATCCGTCTCTTTCCCACGTGCCCTTGCTCTTATTCAGATACGTGCAGGTAGTTTGTTTGACAATCATTGAGAACTCCACTGCCTGTCCTGCAAATTAATTTAACAAAACACGTTTGATGTTTGATGAAATGAGACAATGAATATGAATATGTGAATTACATATAAAATATTTTTATGCTGTATCTATAAGTATGTTGTCCATCATCTGTCTCATTAGGACTGACCCCTTAAGATTGCGCAGAGCAAAATGTGACCCATGATTTCAACTGAAAGAGACCGTTTACTCTTCACAGTATAATACAGCATCACATCTCAGCGTAAGTGTGCCAAGACGGTGACCCTTGACAGAAGTCATGACAGTTGTTATCGAACGATTTTATATATTTTATCCAAAGCGAAAACATTGGTCATCTCTTTTTAAAATCATAACATGTCTTAGTAACTCAATATTTTTTATCACTTGCACATCTTGATAGAAGTAAAAACAAATACTGACGGTCGTTATGTGTAGTGAAAAACTCACCAGCATTGAAGGATTGCAATAGCGAAGACTACTTGCATCACGTAAAAAACCTATTACCTCATAGTGTTGACGTATGCGTATCAGCAGTGTTCTACGGCCCGCTGTGCGATATTTTGCTTCAAAGTAAATTCTAGTATGTTTCTAATCTAATTTCGGGAGGTTCAAAGACAAAAATTATGCAATTTCAACTTACTCTCTGGAATGGAAAATGTTAAGAAATATTTTCCAGTCCTCATAATGTAATCCTCGGGAATGAAGATCTTGGAATTGTTTCCGCCGAACTCCACATCCACAGAAAACTGGTAACCATAGTAATCATGTGAATACTTGACAACGCGATCAAAACCAAACGCTACAGATTTTCCGTTCATAGGTTCAGAGTTTCGTAGCGTTATGGCAATAGCATGAAACAACTGTGATACCTGTATGTATGCAACAAAGACAACAGTGAGACATATTATAGATCAATGATTGTTACTTTTTAACAAGGTGTTATTTTGTTGCTACATCATATGTAAATACCGAAGTGCGTGTCTGCAATTAACGTATGTATGTATCTATGTATGTATGTATGTATGTATGTATGTATGTATGTATGTATGTATGTATGTATGTATGTATGTATACGTACGTAGGTATGCATGTGTATCTATTTGCTTGTGTGCATGTATAATGATAACACAGCATATATCTAGGCACATTCGTCCTTGCATGGATGGATCCGTCAATCATAATATGATGCAGGGGCAATATTGACCTCTGAATTACGGTAATTAACCACCAGCAAATACGCATTATCTGCTTGAAGCACAGGTGCCTTGTGAATTATTTTACTCTTACCTCAAACACTGTGCCAAATTGCGTAACATTGTCGGTTCCGCTGTAAAAACTTTCCAACTTCGCATGTAAGTCATTTGCATTGGTGTCACTGCTAAAAGTGATACGAATATCTTCCTGTGTACCCGTCACTTCAAAATGAATATGAGAAAATGTGTTTGTGAGACAGTCTCCGAATACAATAAAACTTCTTCTTTACATATACATTTGGCATTACGAAGGTGTCCATCAATGCAATCTTTAAATGTAACTATTCTCCTTTTCAGCAGTATTAAGTTGTGCCTGTTTATGAGTGTTCATGTCCGTGTGCTTTAAGTATCTGGCTAAATATCACATGGACTCAAAATGAAACTTACATCTTGGTACACTTTGGCAGTTTGACTGAACAAGATTGTGTTTAGGAATTAAAAATACTGCTTATTGTTCATTTCAGCTTTACAAAGAACAGTATCATGGCGCGGATTAACCGTTAGTAAGTGCATTCCTTATAACATAATTGAAAACGTACCTTCTATTTCCTTGTTTTCCCTGTCTGTAAAAGATAATGACAGTATATCTAACTCTGAAAAGACATCCTTGACATTATCAGCCTGAAATGATCTTCTTCTCAAGCATTTTACCTATAAGATAAAAAAATCATGACGAGATATTGCTAGATATCAATTATATTGTTGAATTTAAAAAAAATATTCTTCACTGGAATGAATTTATCTCTATCCGTGTCGCCTGAAAAAAAACCTACGCCTGTTTTAGACGTCTTCAGCAGATATCAATATGATGTTTTTGGTCTTCTAAATTATGAAACGGACATATATGGTATCGGTTTTTGCTGGTTACGCAAGCGTCATTATTCTTCCGACAATTATTGTGGAGAAATAATAGGCGTACTCAGCCTATATTTTCAATCTTCAAACGATCTTTATTTATAAAGTGTGACAAGACTTTGCTGCACTCCCGCTCCTTAATTATGACTCCAATAGTAATGGTTTATTTCTTGGAATACTTAATAATTATTATCAAGTGAGTGTAGAAATGATAGCTGTCTATCCTTTTATAAACAATTTAGAGACACAAATTGACAGTACGTATTAATTAATTAATTTGTTTATTTGTAAATGTGTATATATATATTCACTGTGCATGAACTTACAATCATATTTGATGTTCCTTTCTCTCTTGCTGGATTAGAGAACAGCTTGTCCGCTGCTGGCAAGCTAAACCCGTTACCGTTTCCCATCTTAATCGAGCGGTTGGCGAGCCTGTCCAAGCTGTCACTTTCTAAAGCAAGTCTTATTAATGGTGTGTCCAATACAACAGGGCCACTGCCAGGCTCTATATTCTTTAAAATAAACTTTGCCAGGTCGTCTGTAGTGTTCATAATAATTTCTATCAACACGTCCTTTTCGATTGACCCATCGTCGTTGACATCTGCTGACGAATGCAATGCTGCAATATCCGTGTCCATTGCCTGTAAGATATCTGTAAATAGAGCCAGAAAACAATGACTGGTCGAGATTTTGAGTTCCCTATTCGCAAAGTTTGTTCATCACTATCAAGCATCTTGCATATGGTGCAAATACTTTCCTGAGTGCTTTAATGAAAAACAAAGCCTGACGTTACCAGTAAAATGATATGCACATTACTGCCCGGATATAGAAAGCATGAGTCATTTCATACTGAAAATGCATGGAAGAACAAGTTGACTGCTAAAAGGCGTATTTGTCTATAGGCGCGTATATGTATTACTAAGCTTCTTGACAATTCAAGGGGACAATTTCCTACAATATTGAAAGTATACTTTCAGGACAAAAAATTTGTCCTTAAGTCAATAAATAAAAATCTTCGTATAATTAAGTGTAAATTTTTAGGGTGGACAAATTCTATTAATTTTAGAAAAAATGATTACGAAGACGAGTGTGAGATATTTGTTGTAACGTTCAGTATCATCAGCTGAGCTTTTCACACATTTGTAGAACTCGGACAGTTAATACGGCCGGAGTGGACCCGTAATTGTTTTGAGTTAAATTCCCTTCACATTGTGTCTTTTGCTATTCCATCAAAGCAATACACATGAACAAAACATCCCTTATGGTGTGTATATTTCACAATTCGTTTGATACAGTAGAGCATGCGATTCATATGAAGACTTTCGAGTTAGACACAGCCTATTAGCTCGAAAGTTAGTGAAGCAAGGATTCTCAGAAAGTAGATAAGTGAAATAATTTAAGAAGTTCTATGGTAGATACGGAGATATTGTATCAAAATATGACCGTCTGTCTCTCGAATGATAAGTGACAGCATACCAAATTTTGACTCATAGAAGTAATTTGGTGAATTCACCAAATAACAATGGATTTGTCGCTTTGGGTCAATCTTGACGGGTGTAGCTAGCTGGCAGGGTACGCTTAGCCATTCCGGACACCTGGTACCACCACTATTTCGTGGTTCAAGATGACCCCATTGTCTTTGTCATTTTCGATATATTCCTTGGACCTGGTAATTTTCATAGTTACCTTGAATGATAATGATTATTGGACCTGATTTGATGTCTATTGCAAACAACAGGGCTGAAGCGCTAATATTATCATACATTTAAGTTTCACGTTCCACCATGTGTTTTAAGTTCTATAATGCGTGTTATTAAAATACACGATGCTAAAGTTTATGATTTGTGCGTTAGAATGGGAAAACGGTGGATTAACTAACGTCATGTATAGCACGTGTTTCCTGCCGTCTGCCATTTGCACTGTAAGTGCAAGCCGCTCGAAGATTGTTGTTGCAACGTTCCGAAAACCGCAGTGGTTCAAAGGCAGGGTTTACTATTTACTATATTACTGTTTACTATAGTCTGAGATCAAGACTATCATATTTAACATCAGAGTTTTATCGTGGTATCAGATGCAATGTCTCATTCGCCAGCCTGTAAGGATTTTTCTCATTTACTATTTACTATTACTGTTTACTATAGTCTGAGATCAAGACTATCATATTTAGCATCAGAGTTTTATCGTGGTATCAGATGCAATGTCTCATTCGCCAGCCTGTAAGTATTTTTCTCATCTTGAACGGAAACTTATTTCCATAAAATATTGTTTTTTTGAACAGGTAAAACGCGATGATATTTTCAACAAAAGAAAATGATGTGTGATAAATAGTCATCTGTCTACACTGAACAGTTAACACTCGTCCCTGAAAAAAACTGGAATTCTTGCCTCACCTTATCTGTGTGAGCAGCTATTGAGCATGCATTATCAGAAACTCTCTGTGGCGTATGAATTGTACAATTTCCTAATTCTATACAATCTCGTGTGATTTTCTACCATCATTTTTTTATTTCTTAACACAAAATCGTAAACCCTTATATCAGATTTAAAGGTCTACATAAGTTTGAAGCTACCGAACAATGACTTTAACATTTAACTTTGAAAGGGACGTAGAGTTTTACAGTTTATGAGTCATGTTAAAAATTAGCGTCATTTTCATATGCATTTTTATACTATCATATTTTCGGAATATTCAACCGAGAAATAGAAACAATATTTCGACGAAACTAAACATGAACTAAAAACTTGTATCTATGAACATGTCTACACCATTCGTAGCCACAAACTGACTCCCATTTCCAACCATTTCAACCAACTATAATCTTTCACACTTTCACGCTAGCGGCATTTGTAAAGTTAACACCAGCAGCACCTATAAAAGAAGACTCCATGAACACAAATATATCACCATCTTTAACACACTAACACTTAACGGTATTAACAAAAAGTATGGCTAACACCCCTTTTTTCTCCTTACCTGTCGTCGATATAGCTCTCTCGCCTCTTCTTGTTTACTCCGAGTGGGGTGCTCAGTTACCTCACCCTGTCCTTCCACCTATTTCTTTGCCACTTGCGCATTCCAGCCTAACACCTCAGCCTCACAGGCATATGCTGAACAAGGTGGGTCCGACCCTACTACCCTTTCCCGTCAATTCTTTTCCTAGCCTTAAGTCATTGAAGTCAATTTGCACTCCCTTCAGGTATGTACTGGCAAGTTCAACATCGATCTTTTTCTCTGGGCCATCAAGTCTTTTAAATTACATCTTCTCGTATTGTAAAATATGAACAATTTTTTATCCACATTTTCCTTGACTTGTATACCTTGAGCGCATTTTCCCATAGCACCTCGCATATATAACTGTTCTCTGCTTTACCTTTTTATCTATCAATAAGAATGTTATTCTCATTTCATGTAGTTTTTATCTCTGTAAATGTACATTTTATTTCTGTCAGAGTTAACCCAGAAGAAGGTGACTTGTGTGTCTATTGGTATTATTGGATAAAATTTACTGAAGACTTGAGACCCGTTGAACCGCCTCGCATTTTACTCTGCACATCTGCTATGGTCCGGGTGTGTTCAAAAACTCTACTCGTAACTTCAAACATCGTAGTCGGCCTGATTCTTTTCACAACACTACTCTGTAGTTTGGTAAATATCTAAAACCGAGAACTTAACCTACAATTGTCTATGTTTACCGACAGGTCAAAAGTGATCAGGTAATTGATTCGAAATCAACGGACTTTGTCATTATCAATAATACCTTTGATTCACTAACCTGAAGCCAAAGCTTGCCTTTCTTGTTGTGATATATTAAGATTATCCAGACCGTTGATCATCTTTGAATAGTTACTGAAACCTTCAGTTATCTGTCAGTGGCAGAAACATAAATTGCATTTATGATACTGTGTATGTTCATCATGGAAGCATTAACATCGAAGTACAGAAAAGTTCTCTTCTTCCACTGTGAATTAGCAAAACAGACATGTTTCGAACAAACCGCTTGTCTTTCATCAGTGTCCACACTTGATCAGGCAGAAAGATTCAAATGCAGACAGTTAAACAACTGGAGGTGTGAACAAACTCGAGGCGTGAAAACGTTTCATTGTCACAGAAAATGTGTTAGTACGGACATTGAACTGTCCACTGACTTTCAGGATGTCACATTCGCATAAGGTCCGCTTAGGATAAATTTACCTATTTGTACATAAAATTTAATTTTATACTTACCTTCTTCATTGATATATCAATCTGTGTTCCATTTGGAAAGACCCTGGAAGGTTTTATAATAGCTGCAATAATTAAATGTAATAAAATAAATAAAAAATAAATAAATAAATAAATAAATAAATAAATAAATAAATAAATAAATGAATGAATGTAAAGGAATTGAATACATAAATAAATACGTGATTTATTAGCCGTCAAATTTTATACGTCATCTTAGCATACTTAATTTCTTTCGGGAAGGAAGTACAATCTTCCTAGCAATCGAACTCTACTAACCCTGCCAATCAATTAAAAACAAAGCGTAGCAAAATATTCATTTATTTATTTTATAAATAGTCTCTCGCTCCCCCTCTCTTTTTCTAATCATCGTGTTAATTTGCAAACTAAAGTCAGGCGGCATTTCTGTTAACATTATGTACGCCTAAATCTGATTTTTTTTTCAGAAATGCTTATCGCATTTTCCAATTTGCTAAATTATAAGTATCGATAGTCATCAGAGAGACAATCGTTCTTATACATGTGATAAAGCTACTGTACAGTATAAAGTAAATTGCAAAGCAAGAACATTGAGAACTCGAAAACACAACAATGACTACCGGAAGCAATAGGCTTTCGGCAACCATGCTTCAGTGGACATCAATGGGTTGTCCTGTTACGCCTGCAAGCATTGCCGTACAACGAAGAGAGGCATAGAAACGCTCGACGCTAGCTATGCCTCAGCTGAACGGGCAAATATAGGTTGACTGAAATATTCTCTGTGACCGACTGTTATATGTATATATTTAATTCTAGCATAATCTGCCAAAGCCATTACTTGACCGACTGATTCATGTCTTGCAACTCCGTGTGACAACCGTTGACAATCGTGAATACGATACGATTTTCACTGCACCTTTTACATACAAGTGCTAATTCTTAATTCAATATGGGACCATCAGTAAGGGGCCATCGATAATCAAATTTGACGCACGACAAAAGTAAGTATTTCGTTTAGGGGAGGGGGTAAAAGCTCATTTTGTTTTGTGTGCGTCAAAATCGCATAAGGATTTTCCTCTATTGTTTTCGAAGTGCCACTTTGCAGCGAGAACACAATACTACCTTCGCGTTCATCGAGAACAGAATGACCTCAAAATACGGAGACAGAAAAGACAATGAAAAGGCATAAATATGAAATAGAAACCTGTATGCTTTTTCAACGTGAAACATGTACGTGAAACATTTTCCAACCTGCGAAATACATTAAAATGTTCTGTGTCTTAAAAAGTGAAACGCCCTTCCGGTATTTTTTTTCATAGGCGTGCGGATCGGAGAGTTGCGTGTGCATGGGTTTGTCAGAAACGGCATCATAATACGAAATTGATTTCGCATAAGAACTTTCGTTTTGAGGGGCGATGGAGGGGGTTTCAAGTAAAACGAAGGAATTACGTTTCTTGTGCGTCAGTTTTAATTATCGACGGCCCCTAAGTGAGTGGAAGACAAGAGAACTTGAATTTATAATTCGGGAGTCCAGAGCTTCATTTAATTTTGTAAACAGAGATTTACAAACATGCAAAAATTGGACATATTATAACCATCATCACATGAAATTTATTATAAAACTTGTAACATGTGAAATTAATTCCGGGAGACACTAAATTCCAAGTTGCTTTAAATTAAAGTGCATGGAAGTAGCAAAGAGTCATTAACATCTTGTATGCTTAAGTAAATCTTACCTTTCACCATCACTATAAACGAACTTGAAGCTGTGTTACCTGACGGGTCCGATGCTTCATAATGCACAGCAGTAACACCAATGTTAAAATTGTCACCTGGCTCGTGGCTTCCAATTACATGAACAATTCCAGAATTATCACTTGCGTTGGGCATTGGCCATATCACTTGAGTGGTGGGATTGCCAAGAGATGTTGTTACGTTAGTGTCTGGTGGACATATTATGTGAGGATTTTCAATGTCTGTATATAATAAAGGAGGAAAGAAACATCTACATTACTTGTACTTAATATTCGCTGATTTCGTGCTAACAATTAATGGACAGATTGGAATGACTTACAAAATACAAGTGTAGAGATTATATTTCATAATATGTATATCAAACTTCAACGACAATATTCTGATGTCATTTGAAAATGTTTTACTTGACAATACGCGGGAAGTCGACTGTAGGCAGGTAGTAAGAAAACAGTGAATGATGAGCCTTTGGTATGCAGAATGTTTTATTCTAAACGCTGGGTAACTTTAAGAATGTATTAATAGCAAATGCTCTGGTGCAACTAAGCATGTCATTTTGTATGCAAAATGCATTTTCACATTAATGTGTGGAGAAACTGGCGCCACTGTAGATGTGAACACTCGTCATGTAAACTTGAATAATATATTGTTGCGGGGCATAAATGTACGTGAAGAATATAAAAACAGTGGTAAGATAAGATGAAATAGCTTAGACGTGTTTAGTGTTATAAAAAACTAATAATGTGATCTTGGCTAAAGTGCCCGTTTGTTACCTAACATTGGTGCCGTCGCGCGTTGCCAGAAACACATCAAAATTTTCTTGGCCTATGGCTTCTAATAAAACTTTGGGAAGTTTTTACCTTTGAGACACGGCTAAGCCTATACCTTATAATGTATTTGGGGCCTTATGACACAAAACATATCAGAGTTCACAGGGTTTATATTTACTCGATGATTTATTTTTATCACATTAAGATTTATTTAGGATAATGAAATTAAATGCACTAAAATGCAAAGTCTCACGTTTAATTGCCTTAATGTAAAAATTGGGTAAATGTATATTTATGAGACTGTTGAAACATGGCTAGCCTATTTCTTACAAATTGGCGATTATATTACGAAAAACATGTTATAGTTTACACAAAATTACTTTTACTCTCTTGTTGATCTGTATCAAAGTACGATCGATATGGGATAATTCATTTAGTATGTCAGTATTATTTCAAGTTTCAATATCAACAGCCATTAATAAAATTCAATCGTGACCAATGTGAGACATTGAAAAGCCTATATATATCTTTTACAGGACTTGAAACTACTGAGCTAGTAAGGTTATATCACAGGGGCGTAATTACAATGAAATGAAATTTTTCATCAGTTTGGAAAACATATTTGTCATTTCTCCTATATATCATTTGAAGCCAGTATCAGCGAGTCTAGTGACTTTATGCCTCTTCTTTCAGGCTCTGCCAGAGACAGTCACCAACGTTAATGCGATTTACAATTACCTCAACGCTGTACGCATTCTTCATGAATGCAATGGGCTTCCGGGGGATACTACTCACCATATCTTTAGCTATTTAAGTACCCTCAACTTCCTAAAAGAACGTTGGCCATCACTCCAGAGATTTTGTTTTTAATTTAGGAACATTTAAACCCCCATTCCTCTCGGGATCTAACACAGTGGGTCGCCTTCCTAACAGCCTTTCACCTTTTCCTGCGGCAGTCTAAATTAGTACCACGTCAATGAAAGCATTCAAGCTAGGGGTTCATTTACGCAGACGCAATTTTAGTTTTGCCTCAGTGTTAACTTGTATAGTGTTAACTTGGTCAAAGGCCAATCAGTGTGCCGAACTTATTCACTCTGTCCCCACTACGAGTAGTCTCCACACTGGGACGTATGTTCGAAAGGACTCCAGCCCCACCTCTTTCCGCAGCTTTCCTGATTCCTGGACTCAGGAGGCTCATAAAGATGACATATCGTTCTTTTACTTCCAACCTGCATTGCTTGTTGGTATTGGCGGGCTTTCCTCCGAAAGATTATTCTGTGCACACTTTTCGTCTGGGTGGAGCATCTTCCGCCTTTTCAGCACATACGCCCCGGGGAGCTTATCCAGTTACACGGCGACTGGAAGTCGCAAGCTACAAAGTTTACGTAGAGTTATCATTTATTAAACAGGTCGAACTTTCACAGAGTTCAAACTTGTAGGTAAAGTGATTTCAGAACTACAACTAGCAATTCGTGTCACTCACTTTGACCTATTTTCTGGGCAGATTTTTAGTGTTCTGGGACCCACTTGTAATTTTCACTCAGTTGTAATTTTCACATTAATCTCTGTAATCGAAGTTTGCAGCTCAAACAGTTCAATTGTGTCTATTCAACTCAAAAGTTCTCCATTCGACAGTCGTCGCTTTGTATGCTTATAGTTGGCGATTATTTAGCCATTTTTTACATTCAGACCATTATTGGTGTCATGCTTAGCAGTCTGTTTTGGCATCCTTTTCCGTGTAGGTGCAAATAAATGGGGT
>LD352549.1:38781-49347 GCA_001465055.1 Ptychodera flava | reverse complement strand
TGAGTTCTAGGTCGACAAAAAAAGAGCGGAAGAAGAAGAAGAAGTAGAAGAAAGTTGAATTCCTATAAAACCAATAGGGGCCCAGCCGGTCGGCTTGGGCCCCTAAAGAAGAAGAAGAAGAAGAAGAAAGTTGAACTCCTATAAAACCAATAGGGGCCCAGCCGGTAGGCTTGGGCCCCTAATAAATCACATCTTCACATAAATATTACCATCTGACTGAAATATAAATCGACTACCCGTGTCACGAATCAGTCGAAGAACCCAATATTCTTGGAGATGATTAGCCTCCTGGTCATCCTCAACATCCTGGAATACAGCTATGAATTCTAGACGCTTAAAGAAGTTAGTCTTTTTACATTCCTTGATGAAAGCTAAAATTTTATGATACAGATTATCATCCTTTAGTCTCACACCTGGATTTGCACGAAGGATATGTCGATTTACCCGCCGAAGTTTGCACCATTCCAATTCGACAGAGAAACCAAACAGGTCTTTATTTTTAGAAAGAAACTTTGCAATATTCTTTTCACCAAACATGCTGATTCCGTAAGACCATATATTAATACATAATTTTATTTATAATGACTAATGTTAATCCAGTTAAAAATATCCATAGCAGCGTTCTCCAACAAATCCGACCACCGATCCTGCTGTTTTTAATAGAAAACTAACAAGGGAGCCGATTAAACCTGGTATTGCAGCAGCACTTTTTGCGGCCAATGTTTTCAACCATTCGCCAAATTGCTTTACAATTTCTTTCGCTTTTGTGTATACTTTGGGCGGACCTGAACCCCCTGTGTTTGCGCCAGTTCCTGCTCCCCCGCCTCCTCCTTTAGTTACAGCCAGGGCAATTGTTGATATTGTCATTCCAAGGGCAGTAAGTAATGCCGCTATTGTAATACCGTTCCGCTTAAATAACTCTGTCAGTTTCAACCTAAGTGACAAATCTGGATCGGAAATTACATCACGAAGAGACCTAGTAGTAGCGAGACTTTCACGTGCCCCACTGATCTTATCATGTTCATATTCAATTCGGTCAACAATTTTAGCTTCTCTTGTTATGAGTTCAGCTAGTAGTTTTTCAGCTTTTTCTTTCGCTTGGGTGTGTTCTACAGGAATTTCCTTTAACTGTTTTTCAACGTCTCTTTTCTCTAGCGTTATTTTCTTTTTTTCATTGTTAAGCTCGCCAAGACGCATATTCGCAATCCTTAATTCATCATTAATAGCTCTATATTCTGGGTTTAGATTGTTCCATTGTTCGATTTTATTTTCAAAAGCTTGTATTTTGTGTGCATTACCGCTAGCATCTTGCCGTAACTCTGTCAGTTCATCTTTGTATATACCCATGTCTTCTGGTGTCATTTTCTCAGCTCATATTTTATCGTTTTTCACATCTTCAGAATACAATGTACGACTCACAAATTCGGGCTCTGCGCTAGAGCGATATTCGACTCCACTCCATTGGTATACTCTATTTACAAATTCATATCCTCCTTCTTCTCTTTTTACTATCTCGAGCGATCTAAATCCACGTCCTGTAGTTTTTGATAGCCTGAGGTTTTTATAATACAGCTTTCCATTCCTAATCTCAGCATTCAAAATTAATTCGTTTCGTGCTGCCTGATTTTTAATTTTATTCTCGTTTAAGAATTGTTCAACCATACCTTTTGTAAGTGATACTCTCTGTTTAATTAAAGCATCCACCATTGGGCTATGCACTAAAGGGTTGGTGTTTGCAAAGCATCATCGGTAAAAGATGTTTCAGCAGTAGCAGCATCATCATCATCCAAATTTGTTTCACCTAAATTCTCAAATTCTATATTTTCTCCTCCTGTTGCCATATTGTCTTTCTATATTACTACAATTATTTTTTATCATTCCTTACATATACAGTAAAAAAATGCACGTCTCAGTTGTTGAAAGCGTTGAACAATTGGCCGACTATATCGAAAGAACTAGCGCCGCATATCGCCGCAGTTATAAATTAATGGGACGAATTGATATGGTCCTTAATGTGACTAAGGGAATTCTTGTAAGTTCAGCTGTCATAGCAGCAATTCCAGCAGTTCCAGTTCTTTTAGCTTTGACTCCTATACCAGGTGTTATAATTGATGTAATACAAGGAAAAACAGGAGTATCAAAAAGGCGAGAGAAATATAAACATTATTACGTTCAATATAAACAGCTGCTTACACAAATACAAGAAAAAGGTGCAACAACAGAAAATGCCTCAGACCTTATTCAGGACATTTTCAAGCAGGCACTAGAAATTCAAAAACAAGAAGGATTTAGTCCGCCGCTGGAACGATACATGCGGCATTATGGATTAAATGGATATGAAAGTTAGTTAACGAGCGCCGCGTTCAACATCAGCTAGACTCCGCGACTGACTGACAACATGAGGTAAAAGTCCCTTTATATAGGCTAGTTTGATGGCGAATTTCCCACGGAATTTCCCTCACATACGTGTGTTTATAAATAGGTCAGACAGAACGAGTTTCTCCACTACCAGCATCAGTGGTTCGGCAGGGGGTTGCTCCACGGTTACTGTACTGACATGTAGTGACATGTTCTGGGTCATCTGTAAATAGTAGTGACTCAGTGGGAATTCCCCTCTTACACACATGCGCAAACGCGTAAGGGGGGATTCCGGTAGGTGTCATTTTAGCTATATGGAGGGGTTTCCCATGGGGGGAAAACAAAATACGTGTCACAGAAAACAAGTTATTCTTACTACTGGGGTCCAGACACTTCGCACCAAAACCAGTTCGCCCCACACAACTTCGTCCCAAAACCATTTCGTACCAAAACTACCTCGCCCCAAGTACCACATCGTACTAAAACCACTTCGCCCAAAGTGTAGTACCGTCAACTCGTCCTGAAACAACGATGTTACGACGTATCATAAGGTTGTTTTTACCTACAATTTGGAAGCATTAATGTATACAACATTTTGGCTACCACGAACCATTTATTGTTGCATGAAACCATAAACGATTAGAATAAGAAAAAAGAAAGAAACACGCAAGTGCTACAACTCAGGTTTGGTGCGAAGTGTCTGGGAACCATGGGTAACAGGGTGGGCAACAAACGCAATGCTACAGTTAAATAAAATGCTGTATTGATAATTTACTTAGTTTGTTTATTGTTGGTCTTATTAAGAATAAAAATATAAATATACTTTAATTTTCGTTTGTTTATCCGTACCCGCGACAACAAATTTAACTAGGTCAAGGGTCAAACCAAACAAAGGTCATGGAGAGGTGGAAGGTCGCCCCGCTGAGACGCGCTAGCTCTACACGAATAGTCCGTTTTCCACCGTATACACATTTTGCTGTCCGCATAATTCTTCCCCAGCCTTCTGCATGATATATGCTTATGTCAACAAAAAGGTTGTACACGATCTTGCGTCTCCACATCAACAACCGTTCAACTTACCGCCATGACATCATCGGGTCTAGCTGTGTGCGAACCGTCTCGTTCGGACCATCCCTCACCGCTACCCACCAGCTCCAGCGTGATAAAATAAGAGAGGACCTCTCTTTTCTTGATGGAGAAACATCTACAAAGACCAACATTTCTACAAATGTCGAGTCGACGGTACTGCCAGGTTAGATATTTATCGTCAAGGAAGAAAGGACCGCAGGAAATTGTGAAATCTTACCGTGATGTGGTAGATGTTGACAGTAGTGATGAAGATAATTGGAACAAGCTGAAAGATGAAGATTTCTTTGATGATGACTATGACCCAGAGCAGGAAGATAATGAAAACGACAGTGGAGAACCAAAGAGTTGGAAAGATGTTACCCATACGCTGAGTGGATTCAGAGCGGACAAAGTCATTGCTGCAGGTCTAGGAATTTCGAGAAAGTGAGTTTGGCATCTTGTGAAACCGCAAAGAATTATTAAGTTGGGATAATTTGGAGAAGTAGTGATGATGATGCATTGTTCAAGAAAGGAATTGCTCGGGTATTAGAGTGAGTTTCATTGATTCCATTGATCAACTGCTATTCAAAAGAATTCACACTTTTATTATTGAGAATGTTTATTTTTTCTGAAAATACGTTTCTTGTAATTATCTAAATTTGCGCTCTGAACTTAAAGGGTATAGATTTATACTGAATCTTCCAGTATCCTCAGCCAACGTGGCTATAGTCTTTTTTAGTACGTAGATGATTGTTTGCAAGTAAGTTCCAATGTTGTTCACTTACATTTATAATGTATCATACGGTACCAGTATACCATTCCATAGACAGGTAGAAGCTTCAACTGTTTATGACTTTGTCAGCATGGATCAAATACAATGAAGATTTTTTGTTTGATCAATGTTCTGGTTCATAAATATAAGCTTCTTGCTGTTTTATCGACACAGGCAAGTGGAGGATGCATTTCTCTCTGGAAAGTTGAAGTTTAATGGAGAAATATTGACGAAGAAAAGTAGAAAGGTAAGCATACTTACCAATTATTTTAGGGACGACTGAAGATTAGCGGACACACCTTTGGTTGCGAATAAAAAGGGATTTTCTGAGGGAGCTCTGATGAGGAGTGATGGTAATAGTGTACTAACTACCGGTAGGTTACCAAAATTAAAAAAAATACTTTGTATCCACCACTCTTCTACTCTTCTGTCATATTTTGTGTTTCAAGAAACTCCTTCAGTAGTTTAATATGAACCTCTGAGCAAATAAATTGGTCATTTTTCATTTTTCACGGGGCTTGCAGATTATGTTGAGATCTTATCAACAGAGTAATTGAATTATGAATGGTGTTTCAAGATAATGTAAACATTGGAAAGTTGATAAACAAGTGTGTGTGTTCATCCATATAATGTGCATCAGCTGTGGGAATTGCTAATTTTGTCATATTTTTCAAACTTAGTTTATGACACGCTCAGCACTTCAACAGACATGTAAAAGAAGATTCTTATGAAATCGATTTGGTAAAGAGACAGCACTGTTACTTTTGATAATACTTTCTTTATTTTTGTGCTTCAAAACAGATGCAATTTCCTGTATTGTTCACCCATACAGCAAATCTCAACACAGGGTATCAGTCTTGTCAACTCGCTGCACTGCGTGTGTTATGCAATGTTATTGTTCTAAAGTGAATTCTTGCCCAGAATAAAACTTAAATATGAATATCACACATAGACCATGATGAAAGATTAAACTAATGGCATTTTGACATGATTTTGGGAAAAGCATAAGAAACTTAATTTAAGTGGGAGAACACACATTTTTGAAACTACATCAAGTATTTCAGGATATATGACTCCAAAAGTTCAAGGTCAAACTTAAATGAGTACTGTACTAGTATGAGTATTTCCAAATAATTCTTAGTCGTGATATATAAAGGCAGTGGCAATCATCTCTGAAAACATGATTTCATAAAATAGTATACTGTCCTCTGAACACTTCTTGCCAATTTGCAGTTTCATCTGACCAATCAATTTTTTCTTACAATTTTTTCACACTTTAAGGTTGAAATCAACGATACTTTGGATCTGATAAAATCCCAACATGGTAATGAAGATGGCACCATTGATGTCATGAGAGTCATTTTGAAGAAAATAAATGATGAAAAAACAAAGAAAGACAAATTTGTTGCAGTTTTGAGACGCTGGAAACATTTGTCAGTTCCTAAGCTAAAGAAAAGATGACATGCAAACTAGAAAAAATGAAACTCAATCATTTCAGCTAAACTGAGTTGTCCAGAATTACAGGATATTCATATAATTCACAGTGATACTGCGAATATCATGGAAGTATCTTTAATTATTGTTGTGGGGAACTTTGAAATTCACATCCCTTTTTTGTACTACCAAAATGTGTTAGTTGACAAGTGTTTGTAAATTATCTAAAATTGTCAACTTCAACTTTACATGTAATCAACTTTATTGCACAACAGATTTCAGAAAGTGGAAGTAAGCAAGTGTAATGAAGTAAACCTACTGCTGCTGGGATGGAGGTGGGGGAGACATAGCGTTTCTAATTTTGTTTAGAGACAACTTGTTATCTAAACTTCACAGCAGGCAACATAATGTTTGACAGAGCAAAGTTGATAAAAAACTCCCTATCAATAACCTTTGGAAGAAACTTTGACCAATGGTTTACAATTCATCCTGTTGAGTGTGTTATCTTCCTTCAATCTCCCTCTACCGTACTTCCCTTGCTCTAAGGACAAAACCATTTTTATAACAGTCCTCATATTGCAACTTTTGTTGCAGTTGACAAAACAAGACTGTCACATGTATATTGCTTATTAAAACGATTATGTAAATAATTCTGTTATTTATTTATTTACATGAACATATCACTATATTTTATTCTCTAAGTTGAATGGTGTCGACGGGTTGGACATTGGTACGTAAACATCACGCCACAGGTTTGTCATCAGTATAATCTCTCAGCACTCGCACATACTATCATTGAATTGAACTGATAAATTTTCCACCTTGTTCCACAAGCAAATTGTGCGCCCTTACCATTGATTGACATATAAGAAGAAATATGCATTAGTGTATATGTTTAGTTACAATGCAGTTCAGAATGCAACACTTCTCATTTTTTCGAACAGCAAACTTTAATCATAATGGCTGAATGACACTGCAAACACAACTGCTGGAGGGGTCATTGAGATAATATCTGCCTTGATATCAAAAGATTCAAACTTTGGTCATTCTTTCCTCAAAGACATTAAGGAGGCACCGTGGACCAGTGGTTAGGGTAACGGACTCGCTATCAGAGGATGATGAGTTCGAGACCCGGTTCAAGTCCCGGTAGATCCAGAGTAGCAGATTCACTGTCGGAGGACGGTGAATTCGAGACTCTAGCACGGTGTTGTGCCCTTGAGCAAGGCACTTTACTCCTCTGTGCTCCATTGGGGTAGTGGGTTATGGGTACCTCATCCTGTAAATGGGCTAGCGCCCGTTGGATGATGGACTGAAATAAATAAAAAAAACCAGTCTTGTTCATAATCCAAAATAAAAATTGCAGTTTATCATGCCAATTTTGATACTAGAAAGACATATTACCAATAATTTACTGATATTTTAAATTCACAGTAGTCACTATTTGCTAGTATATGAAATCAAAATAGCAATTATCTTTACATTGACTCAATGAAATAAAAATAATTATCAAAAATTTCATCAATTTTGCAAGCTTGAAACAGTCAATTACAATCAGAAGAATATAAAGTATTATTTTGTCACTGAAAAGAAAAGTTTTTGGCTGAAAGCATAATCCATTAGGCATCTGTTCTTACCCATTTACCACAAATACTCATTACTTTTGATTACTTGTGGTATCAATTTTTCCATACCTGAAAAAAATGAAAAGTGCAGTGTTTTTACAATAAGGGTAGAAAACATCAATGAAGACACATTTTTGACCTTTGCTAAGTGAAGAACATCAGTCTGGGCATATCTTACATACATGAAAAATTCAGAATAATACGGCCTTTGGACCTAGCTGTCATATGGTTAATCATAACTGTAAAGAGTATAGGGTACTTATTAAACTGAAAGATTTGTGGTCTGTGGAAATGATTACCACTGACTTTTTATCATACAAATAATACCTCAAACATAAAAGTAATATCATAATGAAACTAACTTGCAGCAAATATGAAATGGAATTATTTCACATGAGGAAGTTTTTATGTTGCTGCATGAAAATAAACACCCAACTTCAAACATATCCGAATAAGTCTTGACAGAGTGGCACGTATCAACCTGTAGGTGACCAGGGCTGGAATGTTTTGAGTACGACAACTACATACTTTAGTAACTAAGTACGCAGTCCACTTTGGTCACAAATAAACCTGTCAGTTATACCTGCTATGACATCAGTCTTTATAATGTCAGACATACATTTCTAAGTATAATGGCTATAGTTGATGTTTGTATGACAATACTTTTCTCACAAAAACAATATAAAATATTTCCCAATACAAGCAAATACAACATGTAGAGGCACATGAAGTCATGAGTAAACATTGTGCAGAATCATCAAAATGAAGGTGTTTTAAGGGAGAAGAGTAAGGATAGGTTTGGTGGCTTCTGAAATTAAGTCTTTGCATGTAGTCCAGAAACAGTTTAAATCCCAAAGGTCGCTTTTGGTCATGCATCATGTACATGCAACCACACATCAGACTTACAGTCACCATAAACAGTAAGGTATTTTACAGTCTTAACAACCCCAGATGTACAAAATATAGTACATTTCAGGGAATGTTATGCAAGTTCTTCAGAGAACATTATCTTGTAACAAAAATACTGTAAATCTCCATTTCTTGTAAATATTTAGCTCTGCTGTCGACGACACAGAGCTTATCAAATAGGCTGATTTTCCTCGACGCAAATGTGCTATATCATGGCCAAGGTCAAGGAAGGAGGAATGCTCGGGGATATATCAAGCATTTACCCTGAATTTGAATAACCTCTCTGTCATTTACTGATGGACTAAACTGAAATAGCAGGAAAGGATATACCACTTTTTAAGTCACAATCTTAATGTCATCAATTGTTTAGCATTTAGTATCCTCTAGAATCATGTGAAGCCTTGATAGCAAGATAATTTTCATCAGAGCTTTAGAGTCAAATATGACAACACAGGTGTATTGGCTGCAATATTGCATGCTTTGCACTAATATCAGAAAATGATGAACGTTACTGTACGGTATATGTGCATTTTATATTTGATGGAAAAGATACTGAATTGGTCTTGTTAATTAAGTTTGATGCCAGAAATTCTATATCATTAAGGAATGACTGCATTAACTTGCATTAACTTGCATGGTACCTGAATCCCGGGTCCTTGCCAGACCAACTCGGGTGACAAACATAAGACTTTTAATCCCCCAAGGTGAGAATGTTCCACTGTTATGTTTATCTTATCCAGCTGGTGCCATTGTAGTGCCATTGTAGGAAAGGCAGGTCTGTGAAATTGATCCTCTGATAACTAAGTAGGGAAGTAGGGTACTCCTAAGTTAATGGAGCTTAAGATTAGATGTAAATCTACTAGGTATGAAGGACCTTCTAAGTTTCAGGAATTAACTATAAGTTCCACTTTTGTTGCTGGCAGGTGTATCCTCTGCAGTTGGATTTGTGCAGTGCTTTGTTCTATTCATTAATCAATGCATGGCATGCAACATTGTGCATCTAACGGGTCCATATAGTTGTGTGGTTCCTATCAGTTTCACTTTCTCCTAAAACATTTGCATCAAAAGTCTTCTTCTTGGTTTGACAAACACACACATACTGAATGTATTGTTGTCAAACCATGATCTGAGATTTACAATAAGATCACAATGATCTGCAGTTGAACAGAATAATGAGAAGTAGTGCATCAAAGACAATCAACTTATACATGACGGATAAGGAAAAGAAACAAGAAAATGTTTTTATTAACAATCTAATTATTCTCATTTTCATTCATGAATATGCCCAACTTTAGAAGGCATGGTTCTCATGTTTACTCTTTTCATATGTACTGTATCTCTGAAAGTCAGATGTGTAGAAGAGTAATTCACAAAGATTCCTCTCAAATGCTCTAATAGATGTATCATTTCAGCAATTTGTCAAATTGGTCTTGTGGAGTTTTACAATTTTTTCTAATCATGAGGCCCATTTCTTTCTCACTTTTCTAAGGATTGCTTATAGCTATTCAAAAGTGCTTTTTAGCTCACATTTGGTATACCGATGTGAGGTTATCGTATAAGCTGAATCAGTTCATTTGCATCTGATTTGCATGTCTGTATATTTGTGGGTATGTATGTGCGGATGTATGTCCGTCACACACAAAGGCTCCCATACTGCCAAAGCTACCGTCTCAGTATTTGGTGTACAGGTAGATGTTCGGGTTGAGATGTGAATTTGTTCAAATGAACACATCAGTGTCAAAAATGTGCAAATGAGGTAAGAAAAAGGGAAATACTGCAAGTGTGCAGGAGTGGTGGCAGTGAACTGAATCAGCCCACACATCTGAATAAGAGGATTTTGACCTTTAACCTATTTGTATGCAGGGTACCTTTTATGTTTGGGAGTGGTAGCAGTAACTGAAACAGCTAATTGGTCATTTCCTGTCATTGTTTATGAACTGTGACATATTTACAGGTCTGCTGAAACCATGGATGTCTATTTTTGTACATCCATGGTAGAAAGATTGTCTGCTATGCATGTTGCTAAAGTTGACCTTCAGTACCTAAAGTTTCAGACCTTACTTTTGTCATTCTTAATTTTCTGGTTTAAATATTTCTTGTTGTTTTTCTGGTTGTACTGTGCAGAAATTGTCATAACATCAACGTATAATTTTCCTGCACTGAACAGATAGAAATAACACTTATTGTTGATCTTTGGTATGTACCAATTCTGATCAAATTTGAGCGACACCGTATAATTGCGGTATTTTTAATCCATGTCTTAGTACACAAGTATTCAGAAATAATTGAAGCACCAATTATTTAAAAATAGCGTCAATGACACTGTAGCTCCCATCCTGGACTATTTAGTGTTTGTTCTCTGGTCAGATATTTGAACATGTGTGAAAGGGATAAAGTGCATGA
>LD352549.1:10447-34966 GCA_001465055.1 Ptychodera flava | reverse complement strand
AAAATTACCGAAACCACACCAAATAGTCCAGAAGTCATCATAAAAAGCTCATTGCAGGGAAAATTTTCATCTCTTTACATCCAAGTGATTTTCCAAAGTGAATGTCTTGAACTTCATTAGTGAAAATTGTTAACAGATTCTGTAGAATTCTCCAACATCAAACCTTATATTGTTCTTGTTACAAAATGGCCGTAAACATGCAGGGTATAGATATCCATGGTTACGGTGGTTTCCACTGGAACTTGCATCTCCTTGCCAGAAATTTATTCAAATGCAAAGAAATTTCCATTGCAATGACAGATTACATCTTGCGTGGAAATACATCCTACCCTCTGACTGTCTTGAAAATAACCATTCATTGCCTTGATGCATGACTGCATGGTAATTTGTTAGTCCCCACAGACACCCTCCGGGGGGGGACTTATAGGTTTGGTCATGTCAGTGCGTCCGTGCGTGCGTCCATCCATGGAGATATCTCAGAGATGCCTTGAGCGATTTCATTCTAACTTGGTACAAGGATTACTTCATATGTCATACATATGCACGTCAATTTTTTTTGTGATACGATCCAATATGGCTGCCACGCAGCCATTTTATTATGATTTGTTCATGTACAGAGCCATAACTCAGACATGTTTCAACCAATTTTATTGAAAGTTGGTACAAGGACATTGACCCATGTCATACATATGCACGTCAATTTGTTTCATGATATGATCCAATATGGCCGCATGGCAGCCATTTTGTTACAATATTTTCATGTCCTTAGCCATAACTCAGGCATGTCTCAATCTATTTTATTCAAAGTAGGTAAAAGGACATTGACCCATGTCATACATATGCACATTTATTTGTTTTGTGATATGATCCAATATGGCTTCCATGCAGCCATTTTGTTACGATGTTTTCATGTATGGAGCCATAACTCAGGCATATATTTTTATCACAAACCTAGTTAATGAAAAGGACTCTATCCTCTCTGAGGACTTGTAATTAAAGCCCCCATTAACAAGTTGGGACTGTGTCATCAACAATGACTTGTTATCTCAAGCATTTTGCTGGAGACAACAAGTTACCATTCAGTCATACACTTTGGCTAGCCTTTCATCAATTGAATATTTAACTGTTTAAATTATCGAAATTTTACATCATCAGTGAAGTTGCTCAAATTTGATCAGCCAACTTTACAAATCAAAGTTAAAAGCTATTGAATGACCAGCTGCAGAGAAGACGTTTTTGAACTTTTTGACATCAACCTAAAAAATTAACATGTGAAAATTAATCCACACCAGATTAATGAAATTTGTCCTAAAATCTCAATAAGTCATTCTTGGAACCAAATGACATAGCTATCAGACAATTAGTTTGTGAATGGAAGATGTAATATGACCCAAACAGGGGCAAGACCTCAAAAAAAAATACGTGTACATAAATTTCATGATGATTTACAGAAATCTGAACGAAGTCATCGAATTAGCAACCCACAAATCAAATTCAAGAGGTATGCAAAGAGCAGCTTAAGAGTTGAGGATTTGTGACAAAATGTGAGAAAAACGTCATCTTAAATTTACAACTGCAAATGGGAAGAAATCTGACTAAGTAATGTACCGGTATCTCCAGAAATACTTATGCAACAAAACCAAAGCATATTGAGCAGCATTGTGACAAGTACCATATTATCAGAAAGGTACCAGTAACAACGTGTGACCATAGAATCTGATAAACTCCTAGTCAGTGACCAGTACCTAAAAGTTGTTCATTAAATATGCAATTAACTATTCCTTGTGCGAAGGTTGGATGAAAAGTTTTGAGCCTTAGCTATGAAAGAGCCATGCCAGATCATAGATCAATGAAGCTTGGTTTTCATTTGTTTCAACTCTTCAGATGACTAACCTAGAATAGGGACAATCAAAGGAGAGTACTATTCTAACATGTTGAGGCAGTTACGGGAGGCTATAAAAAAAAAACGACAAGGAAAGTTGAGAAAAAGTGTCTTGCTCCATAAGGACAATGCTCCGCCCCACAAGTCAGTCGTTGCCATAGCAACAGTACCGGATGATGATGATGTGATATCCACCGTTCAGGACTTTTTTGAAGACCAGGATGAAACCTTCTACAGAGCAGGGATCCAAGCACTGCAGCACCGCTGGCAGAAGTGCCTGGACCGCAAGGGGACTATGTTGAAAAATAAATAGCATAGAAACTCTTCCAGTAGGACTTCATACATGTAGTTAGGCTCAAAACTTTTCATCCAACCCTCATATTTCAGGATCAAAATTTCATGTGCAGTTTCATTGGTATTAACCATTGACTTGTTTACCATTTGATAGACACAGTGTCGTACAATGCAATTTTCTAATTCCAGTTGTGAATGCATATGGAAATAGTGACTGATTGATGTGCGATTACTGACTGACATCTTATCAGGGCAGTATCTCGTTCACCCTGCAACAGATACAACCCATAAATTATGAACGTAGAAATTTCAGTAGGGGGTTTGAATTTTTGGGAATATTACAGGAGCTAGGACTGGCCCAGGATAGCCACTCATGACCTTTGACCTGTTCAGAGTTCAAAATTTGATTTTCTTGTGGTTTTTATATGCAAAAAGAGCTAATCTGACTGCTAACCATCATTTGAACCAGCGTCGAGACATCTCCAGTATCTCTTGGATGAACTTACAAGACAGCATTGGACTAGCAGATGGTGCAGATATAACCAGTGCATGGTGTTTCTGACGTCTATTTGTTAACTAATGCCTGTCTTACAGGCAACGTACGTTAATCAGATAACGTGGTCCTGCTCAGGCTTGCGGCTCAAATCCTGGTGAAAGATATTGTTTTGTGAACAAGGGATGATGAAGACTTGGAAAGAAAACTTTTAGGTTCGGTAGGGCATCATCTGCGTCCAGGGTTGGCCCAATGCGTTCAGAGACGCAATTTGGACCTGACCAAAATTTGAGGGTGGTCCTGGACCCCTTCTTGCCCGGTCCAAACTAGACCATGCAGCCCTGGCCTGACTCAGTGCGTCCACATTGACAATTTTCAGTCAACCCAAAATCTGGGCTGGCCAAGGGCCGACACAAACTACCGGTACTCAATGTGAACATGAGATTAATGTTTTAAACAATATATGTCTGCAAGGTTTGATCTATACATGTTTTATAAAAATAAGTCATATTTCGGGTACTATAGATGGGTTATTGTGAAATATCCATATGGACCCACACATATATCATATACCGGTACATGTATCTTAATTGGCAGACTTCATTTTTACTTTGGCACTATAACAGTAGCCCAAACAGCTAATTACACCTCTCAACAGACATTGATAGCTGTTCTTGAACTATGTGAGCTCCAGAATTCCTCAGAGAGTTAATGGTTTGACCATGGCTGAACTCAGGTATAAACATGACACCAACTGTGGCCCATGTACATGCCCTTCTACCTTGTAATCTCACTGTTGGGAGCATGTACCGGTATGCACATTATAAAAAGGTACCTAAAAGGCCAAGCTGGTACCATAAAGTCGGACAGCCAACTTGACCAGTTCACGAACAATGCAGTCTCAAACCAGTCCCAGATCATGTGCGACAAGTCCCATATGCCATTGTTTTGGCAATCTGCAAAAAGAAGTACAAGCGTGTATTGGAAAAGCAACATTTAGCAGAGGTAGTATGACAATATCATAAACACACTGTAACTGATTTGCCCACTATCAAGCGCTTCAGTCATCCAGTAATGGGCATCACCGAAGGATGACATGGACAATTTCACAGTAAATCCAGACTGCTTCTGGAATAAGAAGAGTGAAACCTACTTATTGACGACATAGGTTATGCTTGTCAAATTGACTTGAGATGCTTTTCAATCAGTGCAGTTAGCAACATTACATGGCACCTTTAGAACATGAGAATTTTATATGGATGGTAGTAGCGTGAACTACCTCTAAGGTCTCTTGAACACCTTCTGCCCATGCAGGAAGTCAAAACATTGCCAGTCATCAATTAATATTTCATTATTTTGATGCCGTCTGACCTCCTCTACTCATGTGGACACTGGTAGTTACATACTATATGCACATACAGTGTAATAGGAAAACTACACAAGATAGTCTGTGTCCATTAATACCACTGCTCACAATTAACTTTCAGAATATATTTTACAATCAGCTTGCAGGCTGAGGACATAGAACATGATAATGTTTCCCTTCCTCACCCTTCTGAAATGGAAATTTGTTTACATATTGAGCTGAAACTTTCATTGCTGATACGTATAGCACATCATGAAATATTCCATCTTCCAGAAGTGTTACATTACCAACTGTGACAAGCCATGGCAGCAGCATTGTTAGTATCAACATCATGGGATATTGGAAATTCAGGTACTGGTAAGCTTGTCTCTGAATTCAAAAAGAAGACCCTGCAGACAGCTGAACTTTCAGAAATTCACTGTACAGTTCTCAATGTAAAAGTTGATGAACACCAAATGGAAGATGCAGCAAGGCATTGTGTGAATTTAATTCCCGCAATCTCATGGTCTGACCAGCCAACTCTGACATGGCTTGAGTATCCTGAAGTTCACTATCCACAGATAGGAAAGCTTACAAACATACAACATGTGATAACCTATGGTACAGATACAAAAAAGGCTGCCTCAGCAATTCAGACAAGGCTTTTCCCTGAAGCTAAGCTTTACTTACTGCCCTCCCCTGATCAACCTGCAGCACTATTTGTTTTTGATGCCTGGAACAAAGATTGCTGTGGGCTGACTGGATTTCACAGAATTATTGTAGAAGAGTTCGGTAAAAGAAAAGCTGAGGCAGGACAAACTGTGAAAGCCTACTCAACCGTACTTGATGTTGAAATCAGTGATGAGCAGAAGACGGATGCCCAGAGCTGTGGAGTCACCTTGATCCCTGCTAAAAGAAAGGAGGGAGTTGAAGCAAAACATGACCCCTCAAAATTGGAGTGGCTGTTCTACCATGAAATCTACTATCCTGACCTACGCAAATTAGAAAATATTCAGTATGTTGTTGGATATGCTCCACGGACAGGAATTGCTGCAACAGATATCCGAAGGAGACTGTTCCCCAGAGCAAAACTTGTTCTAATAAATCATGTCTCTCCAGAAACCAAATGCTTGCAAACTGACATCTTTGGAGTGACAGAACTTGAAGGAAAGATGCTGTTTCTGGCTAGTGAGGCTGACCAACTGTTTTCCATCGGCCCTGCAATCTATGACTATTTTCAGAATGCATACAGAGCTGAGGTTCAAGGTAGAGCCTTGTCAGAAATACCACATGAAGAGATCCTACCACAGGCTAAGAAATGTTTCCGGGATAAAGTACCAATATTAAGGGAGACAAAGGGGCCCATGCACCTCAATATCCTCACTTTTGGCGAACCATTGGCTATCGAGAAGTGTACAGGTATAGCAAGTTCTATTGGAAGTGTTGCTGATCAACTTCCAACAACCCCTCTTAAATGGAAGATACAGGGAGTTTCTCGAGATGCTGATCACACTGCTCTTGTCAATAAGATGAAAACTAATCGAGTATTGCCCGTACTACATTCAGGCGACTCAGCTGGGGAACTGTTGGTATCTCTACAACAGTCTCATCTCTGTATACCTGCACCAGTCTACATGGATTATGGTTTTAATGGTTTAGAAGCAGTGGTGTTTGGTCTACCAACTGTGCTTACCTACAACTCAGAGTTAGCTTACTACATCGAAACTCACTTTGATATCCATAAAGATAACTGGGTTGTCAGCAATCATGAGGAAGAAAGTCTAAAGAAGAAAACATTAAAATACTTGGTAGACCCATCAAAAGCATTCAGCACGGCAAAGGCACTGAAAGAAGCCGTGCTGGAGAGTGAAGGTGTACCTGAAAGTTATGCTAAATTTGCATCTATGTTAACAATGCCTGTAGGAAAATATGGTGAAGAAGACGGCAAAATTGATAAAAAAGCTGGAAAGATTACAGGTATGTTATACATTTATGATTTAATGATTTGTTACATTCTAAACTAGTGTTATCCAAATGGGCACTTCATTACTGTACAGAAGTGAATCACTAATGGGCTACAATGCTGTCACTGCAGTAGTGTACTGAGGTGCAAGTAATGAATTACCAAATAAAATAATTAATAGGATGCTAATTTTTTTGAAATACAGGTTTGTACGATGCAACCCTAATTTGAACCTTGAAAAACATCTTTAAAACTTGAGTTTTGTTTGGATATGAATTTGATTATGCATATATATAATATATACGGTATAATGCATATATGTGGTACATGTATGTATCCTCTATTTGATTGAAAATTCAAGCCTGTCATTTTATGCAGCTATGCTGTCTTTATCACTTGCACTATTTTCCTCTCAAGCATTGAAGTAAATTATGATTGGTAGAATATATACTTAGTCGTGTGTGTGTGTGTGTGTATATATATATATATATATATATATATATATATATATATATATATTGATGTGTGTGTGTGTGTGTGTGTGTGTGTGTGTGTATATACCATCATTTCACTTCATGAATTGCTTCTTTAGTGATTTTTATGAGGTTTCAATAAAAAGGGTCACCATCTTTCACATTTTCAATTAATATTACTGTAACAGTGGTTTGCATTGAAGCGATGGCAATACAGCACCTGGGTGATACCGTCTAAATTGAGGAGTTACAAACACTGTCAGGTGTAACTATCATCTAGCACAGTCAATCATAAATAAATCAACTCTGCAAAAGATATTAAACATAGTTTAGAAAGTCAGACATATTCAAAACAACACCACTCGAACAGGAGAAATGATGCTTGGAAGCAATGCATTCTGGACAGTTGGCAGGATGTTTGGTGTTGTTTTGATAAAGCCTGACCTCTTTCCAGATTATGTCTCAACTTTCACATTAACTGACATTATCGCCTGGACAATACATGTTATTACATCTGACAGTGTTGGCAACTCCTCAATTCACACCATATGTCTAGTTCCTGTGTTGCAAACACTTATACACAAACCACTGTTATCATCTGTTTTGTGCAACTACAGAAGACAGAGATGACAAACCACAACTGTGTGATCAAAGCAAGTCACAACCTCTACCAGAACAAGGAAACACAGTGATAGAAACTGGAACTGAGGAAACCAGTGAGAGGGATGAAAATGAAGGGATGGTAAAGTCAACATGTTCTGAAACAGGAAATCATGAAATAAAACAAAATGGTACATCTAGGAAAGGTATAATGTCATTGTTATCACGTGGCAGCATTCATACACAGTCATTTAAAATCTCCACATATCAAATTACAGAGAAAATTTGCTGACAGAAAGCACTGCAGTATTCAAGATTTTTAGTAATCTGCGAGTGAAAATTACCCGAATGAGAATTTTATTCTGAAAACTACCATACATACCGTAGTTCAGTATCATTTCTTTAATTTCCATAAAAGAGAATACTAATAATGGTTTCAACTTATATTGATTCATTTTCAGTTTTTAGTGACGAAGTTACGTAACTGAGGAAGCTTATAGAGTTGGGAGAGGCGAAATTGACGTCATTTCCGTCAACAACTTCCGTAAAACTATTTTGTCACACCACGTGATCAGTGTTATTTAACGACTATAGCATATCGCCATGGCATACCATTCACGTTGCACACTCACTATCAGTGAAAATACCAGATCGTGTTGAATTGACATTATAATTGAACTTAGAGCGTACGTGTGAGTGTATTGGCTTACATGAAAATGCGATAGACAATGATGCATTTACGTTAGAACGGCCATGCTCGATCATATTGTTTTGTTCTGTCAGTGTAAATTACGGTATTGATGGATGTTGACGGACATCATGCATGCGTTTGGTCCTGACATGCATGTCGTTTCGATCTCCTTTTTACTGTGCAGGGGAGAATGAATTACGTTCCTCATGGATTTCAAATATGTCAAAAAAATACGAAGTTTTGAGTGGATTTACGATTTCGTTTGTAAAATTACGAGCGAAAATTTCAGCTTCCCATTTCATCGGCGCGACCGCGCAAGAAACCTCAGTGTCCTACTACCTCCATGATCACATGTTGTACCACACGAACATGAAAGGCATGTGGAAATTTGCGTAGTGTTTTTTCTCATTTAATTTGGCAAATTATCAGCAGAAACCTCAATAATTCAAGGTAACCCTTTCTTCTCAATCGCTTCCTGGAGTTTCAAAGTCATACCAACGAAAATGAGTGAAAAATTTTGATGCAAAAATTGTGCATCTGCGAGAGTAATGTGCGTAAGCTTAAAGAGACTGAGAGTATTCATAGAAAAATAGCCCATGATTCGAGCTTGGTTTTCCTGTTTTTCGTTTGAATTTTGGCCAAATAGTCGCTTTTTAGCGGGTTTTGAAATTTTTAAAGCATCTAAAAATATTAAAATGACTTTTCATTAACAAACATAGCCTACATATGCATGTTGAATTATTTTGCAATACGATCCAATATGGGTGTGAGGCGGCCATTTTGTTGTGATTTTTCATGTCTTTGGACCATAACTCAGACATCCTTGAACCGATTCTGTTCAAATTTGGCACAAAAGCAAAACATTTTGCCCTTCATATGAACAATTTATTTTGTGATATGATCCAATATGGCCGACAGGCTGCCATTTTTTTTGTGATTTTTTCATGTCTTTGAACGATAACTCAAACATCCTTGAACTGATTCTGTTCAAATTTAGCACAAAAGCAAAACATTATGCCCTTCATATGAACACCAATTTATTTTGTGATATGATCCAATATGGCCGACAGGCGGCCATTTTTTTGTGATTTTTTCATGTCTTTGAACGATAACTCAAACATCCTTGAACTGATTCTGTTCAAATTTGGCACAAAAGCAAAACATTATGCCCTTCACATGAATACCAATTTATTTCGTGATATGATCCAATATGGCCGACAAGTGGCCATTTTTTTGCGATTTTTTCATGTCTTTGAACCATAACTCAAACATCCTTAAACCATTTTTGTTCAAACATGGCACAAAAGCAAAGCACTATGGCATACATATGCATGTATCAATTAACCTTGCGACAGGATCCAATATGGCTGCAGAACTGCCATTTTGTTGGAATTTTGCATGTCTTTGAAGCGTAATTCAAAGGTCATTACACCCATTTTGTCCAAACGTGGCGCAAAGATCATGCACTATGGCATACATGTACATGTAAATGTAATTCGTCACATGTGCCAATATGGTTGCCAGATTGTCATTTTTCCCCAATATCGCTGCCATATGGTCATTTTTGGATTTTTTCATGTCTTTGAGGCTTAATCATATGCAAATATTCCTTGACCAATGTTGTTGAGACTTGGTTCAAAGATAAAGTACTATGGCATACATATGCATGTCTACTAATTTGTGCTATGATCCATAAGGTCAATTAGACAGCCATTTGATTTCAATTTGGTGTGATTTTTTTTACGTCTTTGAAACATAAACATACGTCACTGTCCCTCGATAGACTGACTTTGTTCAAACGTGATACGAAGATAAAATACTATGGCTGCATTCTTGTGCACACTGAATTTGTTTCATTATATGATCCGAAATGGCTGATTACAACAACAATGCCATTTCGAAAATTCCACCAAACCATGTGTATAGTATGTGCCGTCATGACACTAGAGGCAGTGAGGGCATCGTTATGTGTGATGTAATCAAAAGTTCCTTCAGTGTGGTCATTACCAACAGAGATGAGTCATTTATTGAACGTTCCTCAGATTACTTTATTATGCAAGTCACAGGCCTGATGCACCCGTTGCATCAATGTCATTCCACAGCTACCTAGACCACAGCTACCTAGACACCAAAGGTTATAACAAAATAGACAAGCGGGGACTGTGTCATCAACGATGACTTGTTTATTTTGTTGTTGACAAAAGTTTGCCAGTGTATTTTCATATTCTGTTTGGGCTTGGTTAACTTTGCACTTGTTGATTCTTTCTTTTGTTGGTGACTTGTTTTTGTGGTAATGATCTTACAGCAATAAGGCCACTGTATTTGCCTGCTATTTTACTGTTACAATCCTCACATTCCTGTTTCAACAGATGATCTGACTGTTCTAGTTGAGTTGGATGATGCTAGTTTTCACAAGACCTTGGAAGTCCTAGACGAGCAATCTAAAGCCGACTTAAATCAACTGAAGGAGATGGAGGAAAAGCAGAATGCAGTACATGATGCCCTCAGTGATTGTCAAATGAAACTAACACAAAGATCAGGAGAAGTGGTGAATGATGAAGATAGCTGTGAAATAGTAAAGGACACTTGCAAGGAGAAACTTGGCGATGTTGATCCATGCAGTTGTAAGGCAAAGTCTCTGGAAATCTTACTAAGATTTCTTACACTGTATAATCTGTACAGGTTAAAACAGACCTGTCGATCTGGAAGTCTTGCCAAGGCTTTTGAACCACTCCTGATAACAGATGAAATGAGAGAGATTGCTGCCAAAGTTGGAGTTGCACCACTCAGACTGAAAGTAACTTATGATCAGAAGAAGTTCAGGGAAGTAGAACTGTTCTTCATTAATCGTAAGTTGTATTTGTTAAAATCTGAGACATTTTATTGCTGAAGTTGGCTAAATGTGTCATGTAGCTATACGGTAAATGCTCAAATTTATGTATTATTCTCTTTTCTATTATGAAATACTTGTATAAGATCTGTCATTGTTTCAATGTGTGAAGCACCTGACTATCTGACACAGACTGCACACTGCACTGGATGTTTGCTAGTGATGACATCACTTCAGGTGTAAGCATCCTTTCCAAGTGAGAGTAAAGCAGGCCCCGGGTAGCCATGCTTGACAACCCCAATGCTAGTAATAACATATTTTAGTGTGAATTTAGGGGACAAAGTCATGCTGTTTTGATTTTTTTGTGATACCAAAAAAAAGTGGAATACCAGTACTGTACTTGCATGACATCACTCAGTGTATAAAATGACAAAAAATAAAGTACTGCTACAGCATCAAAACTTACCCCTTTGCTGAATGCAAATAGATAAAATAATTTGTGATCTCTCAACAAAATGAATTTTTCCTATCTTGACTTGTGCTACAAAGGCAAGTAAACATTGCTACAATCTAATTGAAAGCTGTTATCCTTTATCTATATTAAAGTCAATTTGCCAATTAAGATCCCAGTGTAACAAAAGGTTGCATGAGGTCCAAACTTTATGTTATTGTATATATATAAGTTCAGCCGTGTATGGTATGATTTGTGTAATGAATTAGACTTTTTAGTACAACTTGTAAAATGTTTCCCTAAGTGTTTGATCCTGTCTGGATGCAAGCAGAGTAGAGGTTGTGCACATTTGATCAGTATTACAGTACATTGTTAAAAGAAGTCTAACAACACAAACAGTGAAACTAGTTCTCTTTTTCCCAGTCAAGCAATGTCACTGCTTTGATAAAGTTTCTGAGTGATGCATGATACCAAGTGTGTGTATCGGTGCTAAGAATTCATGAACTCTATAGCATGTGGAAGGGTCGCGGTCAGAAAAATTATAACACCTAAGCCTGGTTATAGATCCACAATTTTTTAAGGGTTGGGATTTAGTCGAATGGTTTTGACCGTGATGTCTATGCCGTATGTACGTCGTGAGTTCGAATCCCATCGAGAATTGCTAAACTTTATATCAAACAAATTTCATGAAAAAAGCTCAAAAAGAGTGACTCAATTTGTCTCCACCAATATAAGGAAAATGCAACACTCATCCTGACAATGGAATACAGTGCATTTCCTGACTGTTGTGGGGTGACTTTGACAGGTTGTTACAAATTTGATGGTTGGAACCATGAAATGAATTGTTTTACTCAAAGATTACAATATGTAGTGATTGCTTTAAATTTCTCATTTCACTGACAGAGAAATATTTATACCACCAGGAAAAGGTCCATTCCCATTGAAGGAGATGCATTTTTTATTTGTCTTTCAGGTGACGGAGGAGGTGTTAGACCATTGAAAAGCTGTTTTGACACTATACATGAGGTGATAATTGAAGATAATGAGTGGGATGTAAGTAAAATACCAGCTGCATCCAAGAACAACTGTCTTTCCCTCTTTTTTGGAAACAAGTTCATATAGCTTATCAGGAAGCTATAGTACCAGTAGTACACATGAGAATTTTTCATTCTGTGCAAAAAAGTAAAGTTTAGGTATATACATTTTAACATAATAAAAGAACTGTGTCGTTCCTTTTGATAGGTTGCAGATAGTCATGATCATCAACCCATGGGTGACACTGCTATGACTGATGTTGTACAGAGTGAGTATAACGTTATAATACGGATAATTTTAATATTTCAACGGAGGAGCGATGACCACAGTAAGTTGCTTAGTAGTCCCCTTACACTAATTTCACCTAGGTAACAATCAGTAACTGAGCTTTAACCTTTTCACCCCCGATTCCCTGTAAACAGGTCCATGATCACTATTGATAACAATGGGTTTGGGCTAAACCATGGTGGTGAAAGGGTTAAGCATGTTGTGATTTTACCTAATGCAATCTGATGCAGGTTCACATGTTTCATAATGCACTGCTTCAAATGTAAACAGAGGAACTGTTGTAGTGAGATTACACAATAAAATGGAATGATATAATTAGATTATTATATTACAGGTAAGGCATCCAAGATGTTACTACTTGAGATTGATCCTAAACTTGAAATGAAGCCATCCACTGAGACCAATGTCCGTTCCCTCCTCAATCCTGTGAAGTTGACCAGACAGAAAGGAAAGCAGTACGACATACTCCAAGTGGTGATGGCAGTGACAGACAGGATTCAACATATCCTTTCCTCTAGACTGGAAGTCTTGGCCTTACTTGGCTTTGTAAGGTATCTGTTCACTGTTTTTGGTGGTGAGGATGGAACACAAACCTTTTCTGGTAAGAAATCTCCAGCCATTTGAAGGGTTTTATCTTCTCTTTCTCACATTATGAAAAACACAATGTTAATGACGGTACTTTATATATACTAGGTAAAATATCCATCACAGATTCATACTGTGTGTGTGTGAGAGAGAGAGAGAGAGAGAGAGAGAGAGAGAGAGAGAGAGTGAGCGAGCATGTCTGCCTCTGTGTGTGCATGTTTTTCTGTGTGTAGATAAATTGCAGCTTATGGAAAATCCAACAGTAACTAATACATATCCACATCATACTTAACAACTCAAGTGAAAATTGTGGGAAAAAAAATGTGCTATTATTTTGCTTCATTTCAGAATTGGATGAACAACTCTTTCAACATGGAAAGCCCATTCTACCTATCACAGCAGCAGATGAAACTCTGAGTTTGCAAGCTAGAAGTTTGCTCCCATTCCAGATCAGCCAAGAATGCCTCAAAGATTCTGTCATCAGATACTTGGCAATAGAAAAGTCTAAAATTCAGTCTTTACATAGTCAGCCTAGCATTAAAGAGTCTGAATTCCTTACAGCTAAGGAAAGTTTGGAAAACCAGTTACATGGAGCATTCAAGGAGAAGTCTAAATTTAAGACAGCTAAGGAAAGTTTGGAAAATCAGTTAGATGAAGCACTCAAGGAGAAGTCTCAATTTAAGACAGCTAAGGAAAGTTTGGAAAATCAGTTAGATAGAGCACTCAAGGAGAAGTCTAAATTTAAGACTGCTAAGGAAATTTTGGAAAATCAGTTTGATGAAACCCTTCTAGAAAAGTCACAATTAGAAAAGCGGTTCAAAGAACAGAGTGAGAAGGATAACAAAGTTATCATAACACAGCATACTGATTATCTCATTCTGAAAGATAGATTGGAAAAATTAGAGCCTAATATTGCAGATCTTCAATCGAAACTTGACGAAAAGGATAAATTTATAAGTGAACTAATGACAAAATTAACAAAATTATCTGATGCTCAATGTAATGTTGCACTGCAAGAAATTATTACAGAAACTCTAGAACATGGAGAAGAGTTCATCACTGGTGAGGCACAATGGGAAGGTGGGTTACTTTATTAAACATCACATATGCCTCAATTGATGGAATTAAATATGGAAACATGGAGTCATGGAACAAAAACCGAAAGGGAATTTATTTGCAATACAGTCAAGGGCTGCTGTTCTTCAGTATAAGCAATGTTTGACTGAGACTGAGAGTTATTGTTACAAACCTCTAGATTTATGATGATCATAGACTTTTATGGTACACCTTCCATTTAGTATATTATTACCATAAATGAGTTTGTTGCTATTTTTGTGAATGAGGAAATTCAGTTTTAATACATGGGACCAACACTTAGTGTTCAACAATTATGGCATATTACCATGTAAACTTTGTGGAGATTGGAGTGCTATGTGAGAATATATGTAGTTGATGTCCAAATTTTCTTCGAAATAATACATATTTTCAGGACACTTACTGCTGTACATTTACTGTGATTTATTCGCACAATCTCTGTTCACATGGATATGATTGCGACAAATTTTAAGCTATGGTTTGATTCAAAAAAGTTTTTGATTTTACAAAAATATAAAGATCATAATCTTTACTTGATCTAAGAGGTTCAAAATGAGCCAAGTCACAAACAGTAGACCAGAAAAGTTTTGAAAAAATTTCAAAGCCTCCAAACATCTGTCCTATACAAGTGCATTCTACTGTAATTGGCCACTAGGATGCATATTTTACAGATTTGTGACGGCTAGTGTGTTCAAATGTCTTTCTAGGTGAAACTGTCTCAGACACATTGGGAAAGGAAGAAACACAAGAGACACAAAAGACAGCAACTGAAACATCCATACAAGATCATGAAACAGCCACACCTGAAGAACAGGGAGCAGCATCTACAGAGACAAAGAAAGTGGAAGGTAATGTATCTTGCTAAATTAATTGTCAAATGTCTTTCAAGCAGGGATAAGAGTTTATAATTGCCAGGTTCAATTTGTCAAAGGTTACATGCCATTTTCATGACAATACACTCCAAAGTATGTACCAACTGGACATAACATTTCATTAATCTGTTCAAAGCAATCAGGTCTTTTGGTTGGTGTTTACAAATTGTCACAGTCTGTAAACCTTCATGAATTCTTTTTTGCTCAAAGACTTCTAGAATCCATTGTGGTTGTGGGGGAGCTGGGAGCCTGAGGTTCATAGTTGGTATTTCACTCTTAATGTGTGTATTCCTTGTATGGAAATGCCTTGGAGTCAATGCTTCATGACAAGGCTGATAGCCTCTAATACAGTAATATCATTAATTTTCACAGGGATGTAATTTCACTTTTTTTGATGTTTGAGATGTTTCACTAGAATTTGAGTTCACTGTTTTGCCAATAAAACAAAAGATTCTATTGTTATTTAACATTTTCACTGGGATTAATTTAGCAGATTTTATGTTTCAGCAAAATAGCGAAATTAAATCCCAGTGAATAATTAATGCTTTTACAGTATTTGATCTAAATTTATCATCAAAACTTGAAACAAATTGACAGAACAAGTCTTAGAGTACTAAACCCAACATGGTCTGAACATGCAATACAATACATGCTATTGTACAGTAGGTAAATTTCGCTGGCATGGGACAGCTTTCTTCACAGTTTTAGAGGTCGATTATAAAAGCTGATGTAATGGAAATGTGATTCCTTACTTTTGGTGTCAATCCCCCTCAAACAGAACTCCTAAATCTGAAAATGGTTTCAAGAAAACTTTGTTCCTCATCATGTAGAATACCGTACTATACATAGTTTACAATATAATAATATCTTCAATGTTCATAGCAAGTAACCCAAGTTTTGTCAACTTTGATCAAGTCTATCCATTCCCTGATTAGGAAAGTTTATTAAATATGCAAATTGCTAGTTGGCTGATCTCAAAATGCTAAACATCTTCCATGTACATAACAAGTTTCATCAACGTTGGTCAAGTGACTCTCAATATATCCCAAATTATGAAAGTTCAATATGTAAATTGGTCTTTAACTTTCATTTTACCCTTTTTAATATCTTTCATGGCTGATAAATCCTAGTGTGATCAACATTCGTTGCTAATCACATGAAAGTTGGTGCAGCCGTTGTCAGTGTATATTTCATTTTTCTAAAATCATTAATTTTGCAAATAAACGTAAAAGACGTTAGTATTAGACACTCGCCAAAAACTAATCAATTCTTGCCAGTCCCAAACAGAACATTATGTACCAGATTTCATTCCAATACTATCAGCCATTCTTGAGATATCACAATCACAATAGGCCCGTTCACCCATGATCCCATGTCAGTTAGTGAAGCTGTAATTTTCTTTGTGTCAGTCCAATGCTACTACATGGAAAATATGAAACATGTTTCAATAAATGTGGTGTAACAAAATATTATAGGGCTCAGCCCATGGTGTCGCGCCAGGGGTTAAGATTGGCAATGTTATTTGTATTGATTCATGATAAAATGTAATTAATTGTTACTTCATAAACGTTTATATGACAACTATGCCCAGTTTCCCTCTGATGAAAGCAGTTCACGTACGTACATGACGTCAAACCCTGCAGCAGTGCAGGTATAGATTTTCTGTAACGTGTAAAAATTTTGGACAAAAATTGGCAATTTTTACAATGATAACAGCCAATTGCGTTAAACAAGGGACGTATTATGCAATCATTATCATTGCAATGGTAACCTCTCTGCCCACCTTCCACTTGCAAGCTGAAAACTATAGCGTTCCGTCTAAAAACTGGCAATTTTTGAATCTAATTATTGACACAGGGGGCGCTTTTCTAAAATTCAATCCCAGCATTCTTTGCGTATGCCGCCGTTCATATGCACGACAGTTTTCTTCCATTATCTATATTAACGATATTTTGTATCAGCGACAAGGTGCATAATAACATTTACTGGCTAATAAAAGAGGTATATTTTATAAATGGCATGTTAGATGATAGTAATTTGTTTCGTATTTGTTTATTTACGAGTACTCAAAAAAAAAAAACATGGCGGTGCCCATGAAAGAAGGGTACACTTCCGGTTGCTCGCATAGTATATTATGAATATGCGCATGCGTAGTCAGTAAGCCGCTGGCGCGACTATTAATCCAAAAGTCATGCTAGGATTATTTTCAGACAAGTATTTTAGGTGCTGCTGAGAATAAAGGTGCATCAAGGTATTTTATCAAGGTATCATTTTTCTGGTCAAACAGCTTATTAAATAAAAATAAATGTCCTAGCTGTCCTAGCTGTAAGAGGAATCTCCTGGGAAGCAATGTGGATAGCTGGCTAATGATGTACTATACCCTTATATACACTTTTGTTGGTGAAAAATTCATTTGTCAAAAATTAAGATGATGAAACAAAGTATAAAAGGGCATGATGACAACTGTAGTCTTACTTAAAAGTAAAAGTGAGAGAGAAAATTTTGTAAACTCCTTCAAGAGAGTACATTGTACAGCTTCTCCCTACAGCAATCACATCTTACAATACAGCAGCTCATAAAAATATCATTCTGCAGCTTTCTGAGAACAGTGAGCTCATGACAGTTATATGGTAAAGTTAGAATTCAAAACAATACTTTGGTCAGCTTCTTCAAGAGGGCATTAAGTATGGCTTCTCCCCACAGCAAGCACATCTTACAATACAGACAAAGCTAGAACTACCAAGTCTGGTATTATCCAATCTTACTGTTGACCTTATTGTATTGTTCAAAACCATAATCCATAACATTTGCATTGATTCATTTCATTTCAATGTCATTCATCTTGATGTCAATTTGACACATCTCATTTATTTTTGAATGAGAAAAAATTATTAGCTTAAAATATGCACAATTTTTGTTGTCATCAAGTTTACTACATTGTGTAGAGTAAGCATCACTTTGCCGACAATAATTTACTTATCTCAGATGTTTGCTGAAAGAATAACACCATAGAAATTTCCACCTTTGTTTGAACACTTGAATATTACAGTTTTGTCAATTGAATGTTTTCTTTATGTGGAGCTAGTAAGACAGCCAATAAAGTAATAGAATCATTGAAGAATGAAAGGTATATGTTTGAGGAATGAGCGATATAAAGGCCAGATGCAATAATTAACACATAACACATAAACAAGTAATACTTGCATCAGACACAAGGGCTATGCTGTGGTATCACTTTATGTCTTGCCTTTTTCAACATTCTGAAACAATTTGAATGTGTGACAATGGATTTTTATAAGATTAACAGCAGCAATTACTACTGTTTGCTATTAGCATGAAGCATTTTACAGTTTTAAGATTTTACTTGAAATTGCCACCAGTGACGTTAAGCTGAGATAGGGCAGACAGCCTGCTATACATGAAGATAGGGTAGACAGCCTGCTATACACGAAAAACTCTTTTACAGCAGATCTCAAATTTATTGTATACTCTCATTAAAAGATTTTGTACATTTTTACACCTGATCCATCCCTTCAATCTGACATGAATCATGAGTGAATGAAGTGAATAAAGGTGACCTCATTCATGCAGTGAATGAAGTACAGCATTGCTTCCCATGTGTGGAGAAACTCTTAGACTTCTTCCTTGAACTCTACAATTAGACAGAATCACATTTTGAATTATTTGGAAAACTATGTAATGGAAATTTGTAGCATTTTCATATTTTGTAGCCATGTATGAGGAACTGCTTACCAATACAGGAAACAATTTTATAATTGAAATTTTTGACATTTCACATTACACTCCAGGTGTAGATTTATTTTAATTTTGTGATAAAATTAAGAAATGAGAAAGTTATTAAAAAGTAGTCAATTACAGTGTTGTGGACCACAAAACAAATAGAACAAGTTTGCACAAGTATTTTGGATGGTAATTCAAGAACAAAATATATCAAATAAAAATCTGGACCCAAAAATGATAAAAGTTTCGTTGTACTTTAAAATTCATATTATTGTTAGTCTTAAAATAACAAACAAAAAATCTTATTACAACTTAATCACACTGTACAGTAAACCTTCTTGACAGCATATTAGCTTCAGAAGATTCCTCCTTCCCCCCACGATAATAGCACACCTTGTTATTATTACATTGATAACTTGATAACTATTTACATATAAAGTTAGGCTTAATATCATTTTGCATGTTTTGGGAAGCCTCCTGTGTCAGTTGTTGGCTATACTTCATTTCTTTGAGTATTTTAGATGGTAAAGTTGTTTCATGTAACACCCACATTGGCTTTGCTCAAATCATATATATTTCAAGTTTTTATGCCATATAGAATCACAAACTCATAATCCCAAAACAGATTTACTATTTTCTATTATTACAAGAAAAATATTGCAAAACAAACTGGTATACATCATTCAAATATGACACACATGAACGAGATATATGATAGGTACTTCACATTGCATAGAAATCTGAATTCATCTGTAAAAATTTACATAACATAGTTTTAAAAATATTATTTATACTTGTAAGAAAACTTTTTGGGTCACTTTTTTTGGCAAATTGATAAAACTTGATAGAATATCATACTTTCTCATGAACCTTAGGTATGGTAAAACAATGTGACTAGCTCCAGCTGACACAAAAAATCTTAGTGAATGATAATTTTGAGCAACATTGTTGCTATGTGTCCATTATATAACCTTCATTGACTCTAGAAAACTTGGGGACCAGGCATGTATTTTATTTAAGTGTTTTAGACAAATGAACACATAAATTTTCATATGTACAAACACAACGTTTTTTATATTGTGAAAACAATGCGTGGTAAGAAATTGAAAATACATATATTTTGTTACCATGGCAAAAGTTACAGTAAAATTTCAAAATAACGAAACTGTAAACACGTAGAAGTTTTTAAATTTATCTAGCAGGTAGACCGTCTGTCATTCAAAAACTGACATTCTTCAGCACAATGGCATCTCCTTTAGAGAGCAAAAGTGATTTGTGTTTGCATGCATTTACTCAATGCATGAGCAAAATATTTTCAATATTTTCAATAATAACTGGTTCTTATGCCAACTTGCCTTCAGCACATGTGTGTCAGTCCAATATAGTATTTGCCTTTAACCCTGAATATTAGCAAAAGAATTTTAACTTGATCACATCAAATCAATCAATCAAAACAATCAAATCAATCAATCAATCATAACTTTCCACCTTAAATCCACAAAAGCATTACCATGGCAACATGTCCCCTCATTATCACAGAAACATAGCATAATGTTTTTATCTATAACATCTTTACGACAAAGGAATTCCAGGTGACAACGATGACATGTCTTAGTTGATGAGCTAATTATTTTAAGAAAATTAAATTTACATTGTTACCATGGAGAAATGTCAGTAATTGCTGGTTCTCATGCCAACTTACCATCAGTACATGAGTAAATGTTCAATCCAATATAGTATTTGCCATCATCATGTGTGTGTCAGTCCAATATTGTATTTGCCATCATCCTTGAACATTAGCAAAAAAATTTTGACTTGATTACATCTCACATAGTAGACACATGTCAATCATAAATTTTGACCTAAAATCCACAAGTGTTGCCATGGCAACATGCCCTCTCATAATAACAGAAACATACCTATTAGTATAATTTGTTTTATGATCAAAACATCTTTTAGTAAAATGAAGGAATTCCAGGTGACAACGATGGCATTTCTTAATTGAAGAGCTAATATTTTATGAAAATAAAATTTATATGGTTGCCATGGAGAAATGTCAGTAACAACTGGTTCTTACACTAGCACATGAATAAGTGTGTCAGTCCAATATAGTATTTATTTGCCATCATCCTTAAACATTTGCGAAAGAATTTTGACTTCATCACATCTAACATAGTAGACACATGTCAATCATTAATTTTGACCGTAAATCCACAAAGTGTTGCCATGGCAACATGCCCCCCCCCTTAATAATAACAGTAACATAGCTATTAGTATAATTTGTTTTATGATCAAACATCTTTTAGAAAAATGAAGGAATTCCGGGTGACGACGATGGCATTTCTTAATTGAAGAGCTAATTTTTTATGAAAATAAAATTTATATGGTTGCCATGGAGAATTGTCAGTAACAACGTGTTCTTACACCAGCACATCAATAAGTGTGTCAGTCCAATATAGTATTTGCCATCATCCTTAATTATTAGCAAAAGAATTTTGACTTGATCACATCTAACATAATAGACACATGTCAATCATTAATTTTGACTGTAAATTCACAAAAGTGTTGCCATGGCAACATGCCCCCCTCATAATAAGCGAAAATATAGCATGATTTTTTTTATAATAACACCTTGTAGAAAAATAAAGGAATTCCCGGTGACAATGATGGCATTTCTTAGTTGGAGAGCTGATTTTTCTCTTTAAATTAAGTTTACATGGTTGCCATGGAGAAATGTTATCAAATATAAATAAAACAAAAATAAGTAAATTTCAGAATTTACCTAGTTTCATTGTCTATTTGGTGCACTTTGAATTGTGTCAACAGCTATTGTCATTTTCAAGCTGGATAATATTATCTATCACTGAACAATGTGAACATTAAATATTTACACAGCTAATAAGCTTGTTTTGACCTTTGACCTCTTAGGCGACTGGTCAAAACTAACACTTGATGGTCAAGGTCCTTATCCAGGACAGAAGTTCAACAATCCATGTGGTTTAACCTTCCATGATGATAAACTTCTGGTGTGTGACAGACTCAACAACATTGTTCAGATACTGAACCAAGACTGCACATGTGAAAAGGTGCTAGGAAGTTTCAGCGGTCAGTTTGCCAAGCCATTCCAGCCAGTGTCCATAGCTGTCTCTGAAGACAACCTCTACTTCATACTTGATTACAATAATGTGCAAATTGTTGTTTGTGATCAAAATAATAAAGTTATCAGCATAATTACTTTACCTGCAGACATAGATCCCTACTGCATAGCTCTCTTGAAAGGGTTTGTTTTGGTCACTGATGTCAAAGGTCATAGGTTACTCAAGTACACCGGGACTGGTCAACATGTAGCAGAAGTTGGTAGTCTTGGTCTTGGCAAGACACAGTTCCACTACCCCCACTTTGTCGCTGTCAACAGTAAGGATGTCATCATGGTGTCTGACAAGGACAATCACTGCATCAAGTGTTTTGATGCTGATTTCAATTACCTGTACCAATACGGTGAGGAAGGTCACGGCGATAGTCAGCTGTACGGCCCAGACAGCATTGCCGTTGATGGCGCTGATAATGTTTATGTTTGTGATTACGGCAATGATAGGATTTCGATTTGGAGTCGAGATGGGACTTGGGTTGGTAATATTTTCACAGATGAACTGAGTCAGCCTGAGTACATTGCAGTCAGCCGAGACAGAATCTGTGTTATAGGGAGAGACGATGAACACATCACAGTATTTTCTAAGTAGACAGAAACACCAAGATGATGTGTATGTCTGCATTTCATCAAAATATTGGATTTTTGTCAAAACTTTCGGCGCGAAGTCAATTTCCAATTATCACTCAAGCGTGACGACGAACGATTTGCACCGTTTACATCATGTTTACAACTCAAAAACCATCAATTTCTAAGGTTTAGAACGATGGTTCTGGGGAAATAATATTATATGTCGATGTCGCCTCATGTCTAGAGAAAACATAGATGTGAATGGTGTTGGTTGTTGATAGTTTTCAGTTACAAAATTTAGGAAATTTGACAGAAAGGCCAAACAATCAAGTTGAGTGTTTACGTACGCAATCAAGACTCAACACATGGCGTGCAGTCTATGACACGATTCAGGGTTATGTACAGAATTTGCGATCAGAGTTTTGAAAGAAATGCGTTTTCTATGACAATCACGTCATCCGTTGACCGCAATAAAATGAAAAAAAGTTTGATTTTGATAATTTGATGTGCGAAATTTCAATAATATTGATGCGATTGGTGTCGATGTCTGATTGCAATGTACACTGCATGATCCAATCACAACTCCAGTGTAGTCTAGACCGAGGCGGATCATATCAACATTGTGTGTGCAAAATAAACATCGAAAACATTACCTGTTTACCTGTGATGTCTGTTTTGATCTGTTGTGTAAATATTTCCAGTAAACAGAGGTAGATTTCTCCATTTCAAATGATATAAAGGGGAAAGACGGCAGAGCTAGTCCGCAGATCGACAGCTACAGTTTGCACGTTTCATATGAAAGATTTATGTCTGAAGAGGGCGCTGCCCTTGATAACTGAACTCGAGTCAGAGATCGTAACTTCCTACATGAAATACGCAATTTGCAGTACGAACGAATTCAGTTTTTCTTCAGTCCTATGCAGCTAAAATACTATTTATATTTATAAGATCATGAACAAAGCCAATGATTTTATGGCTGAGTTTACAAGCCTTGTGAGACTTGAAAATGAAGGATGTATCTTGAATGCTTTCTTGTAAAATGAAATTATAGCCTATGACAGATATTTTTTTTAATATTTCACACTCAGTTGCTGTTTTTTTCAGACTGGTCCTTTGTACTTTTGTTTGCTTTGTATATAGGCCCTGGTTACATTTACTTAGTCTAGACTTGACACTGTTTCAATGGTGGATATGTTTACTTACAAAGAAAGAGAACGAGCATACTATGTTCGTAATGCTCCAAAGCTGTGAAGGTACGCGGTTCACTGTGGCAGCGTTCAGAGCATTCCTCTTTGTTTTGTTTTACAACTTGTCTTCATACAGTAACATAGACTGCTTGATTCAAATTTCTAGAAAAAGAAAGAAAGCATGTTTGTTTTTAACTTAGTGTTTGAATATAGGCCTATGTTGAAACCAGAAAACGATCGCGAGTCAAATTATTAAATTTCAAAAAAATTCCAGTCAAACTCTTCTCAACTGCATAGAGATGGATTCATACTGCATGACTAAATGTTTTAGTCAACGAAGGAGCAGTGAACATCGCTGCTAACCGTCTGCTGACAGTGCGGTATTATAATCTGACCGCTGTGTGTAAAACCGGGCGTCATTATGCTCTATTTTACTTTGAAATCTCTGATTCACCCGGACCCCGGGGATTCGCCTAAAACCCCTTTACGAAATGCATTGGTTTTTGTCGTTCTAAAATAACCACTTACTCTACAGAATAAATAAATTCTCCAACATTTCGCTACACTGAAAGTGGTTGTCACATTTTCAGACTTGGTTTGGCTCGCGTTCCATATGTTTCGATTTAGGGACCGTCTCAGATTGTCGCAGAAGTTCAAAAAGCGAAATTCATTCGTTTAGGGGGGGAGGGGGTTTGACCTCCATTCAATTAGTGAACTTCACTTTCGCACTTTTATTTTGTGATCACAAGTTTTCGTGTGTTTATTTTAAATTAAAGAAAAACTGCACACTCGTGCCAACAAATTTGTAACTCTTTCCATCTCGTTTGTGCCACAAACACAATTTACTGATAGTAACATTGTAGCCGCAACCTTTCATTCATCAAATTATTCAAAGACAAAAGTATCATTTTTTAAAATGTGCTATTTATAAGCGTCTGCTCTAACCACTAGATGTCTTTATTCTCACTTGTTATGC
>LD352549.1:0-10423 GCA_001465055.1 Ptychodera flava | reverse complement strand
ACAGTTTTCGGACGACCTCAGTTTTCGGACATTTAGTGATATGCTGTTAGTTACACTCACTTCGCTCCGTATCGATAGCGTTTTACAGGTCATGAGACCTCATATTAAGTCAAGTGACACTGTTGTCCCGTTTTCGATAGTTTTTTTGGGTAGAAGCTATTGAGGGCACTACGAGCGGCGGTAACAAATTGTCGTCTGACACTGCGTCAGTGATACTGTCAACATACTGCCGTCAGGTCAAAGTAACTGAAATTTTGACTAAAGTCCTGATTTAGCATTGAATTTTGAATGTGGGGGAGAATAATGATGTTGAAAATATTCTTTCCATTGTTCGCTACGATTGCATGTAGTTTTAACGAAAACTGCACAGTTGTTTCGAGAAAAAAGTACATTTAATGAACGTAAGAAGTGTACAAGTTTTCGGACAGACAATATTTAGCATAATCGTGTGAACGTAGTAAGTGACTTACCGCGTAAAAACTTGACAGGTAAATAATTCCATACGATGAAATATACTCGCTATTTTTATTAAATAATGCCTATGCGATTCTAATACAAACAAAATATGCAATGGAAACAATTATAATTAATACTCACTGAACAAACTTGGCGAAGTTAGCCACACCGTACGATACAAGGTGTCGAAAGCAACACTGTACAGAGACAGCCCGTGTCCGATATCTAAGCGCTATACACGTCGAAATGTAGTTAGTCGTCCATGGATTAAACATAACTAATTATCATGAAATATTCTTATGTACAGTTTTCTAAACACATCGAAATTAAAAATCGGTGGTTTGAAGTTTCAAATTATCAATACTTAGCTCCTAATCACATTCCAAACACGACGTCCGATTTCTGGGATTACAGTCCAATTACTACGCCGTCGACATGAGGTCAAAACTTTGGCAACTTTGACCCCGAAATATCACTCCCGTCGTGTCAACTGAGTTTGAGGATAACCACAATAAAGTTTCGAAAGGTGTGGTAATAAGATTTCGTATTGCTGGTCATTTACGAAACGACTTTGGGCGAAATTTACTACCCTGTCCGAAAACTGTCACACTGAGTGTAGCTGGCGAGTGAGTACAGATGATGTGTCTGGTCTGCTGGGTAGAATAGCGCCCTCTGTAGTTCAAACTTTACAACTACTTTCGTCCTAGATTTATCGATTCAAATTATGTATCAACAGTTTATTAGCGCAGTAAACTTTCACAGCAAAGCATCAATGTTTTATTTTGTTTCACAAGAGAACTTGGTATAAAGGAAAGCATGTAAGAAATAAATGTAGATTGTGGTAATATTTTATAAGTTCAACAAAAAATATTGAAACAAGTATCAAGATTTTCAGTCATTGTAAAAATGTATTGTTGTCATTTATGTGTAATAAAATGAAAAAGATTAGATCGAAGTTCATTTAATATGCAACAATTCCTTCAAAAAAGTGTAAGTATATCAAAGTATTGTAATTTTCCAGTGGCAAAGTCTCTGTTGTACATTTTGTTTTGTCTTTGGTAGACTGACCCATAAAATGTGTTTTCAGTTGTATCAGTAGAACTCAAGAGTTGTCAAAATATTTTTGTTGAGTTGTTTACACTGTATTATTTTATATAGATGTAATTTCAGAACACACACTTTAGGGAAAGTTTACGATTACATATGTCCTTTCCTGTACTCTCACTGCCACCTGTCTGTGAGGACTTTGTTTCATCAGGTGAAACATTACCCGTTCATTTTTCACTGTATCAACCTTTGGTTAGATTCAAGTAGCTAAATATGAATAAAATTAATAACTGAAATGATTCTTTCTATTTCAAAGCTTTGCACATCATTCAAAATGTGAACTTTTCTCTGAAATGATGAGGAGAACACTGTATAATTATTTCCTTTTTACCTGAAATGACTTATCACACCCAAATGGTACCCGTATCTGCACTTGTATATCCCTTAATATGTGATTTTTCATGATCAGAGAAATAAATTAAAATTGATCAAATCATACTTTTTATTATGTTGTAGATGTACACATGATCTGTTAATTTCAGTTTACATTCTTCACATTAACTCCTGTGTCGCAGCAAAGAAAATTGTCAAGTTGTTCTAGCATTAAAGCAATGATGGATCAGAAATAGTTGTATATATTTGAATTACTGAAGTCTTTCATAGAGACTTTCAAAAATAAAATGTATGAATTAAATAACTTACTGCTTGTAATGTTGTCATTTGAGTGTGGAGACTGCAACCAGAGAATATGAATAGATAACAGTAGTAATAAAGGAAAATCCATTGCTCCATGAGGTCAAAGATCACAATAAGCCAAATTGATAAATAAATGTTAAACCTCAACATTAAAGCTCTTATTTTTTCTCTACTGTTGCTTTTCATGGCATCGGAGATTGGTTTCTGTTCATAGACTCAAAAATTGGTGAATTTACTCTGTTGTCTTTTTGGGGCACCAAGTTGCAATTTTGTACTAAACCTCCCTGGAAACTCATTTTATTCTGATCCCCTCAAAATCCATAAAACACACTACTATACTGATAAAATCACACTGAAATATAAGTATCAACTGTACTGTTTTATTCCTTATATCTGTTACAAAGAAATTCAAATATGAACATATTTTAGCACACAAGGTTCAGATATTCCAATATTACAGTTTGATCCTTGTGCCTCCTGCATCGTCACTTCCTGTACCAACACACTTGATTTTTGAGTCAACTTCTTAGAATCTTGAAAGTCAAGTACATGTAACCAGAGCCCCTGCAGGTCACCCTCCCTACATCCTCACAACTGTGAAAGACAGGTCCCCCTCCCTACATCCTCACAACTGTGAAAGACGGGTCCCCCTCCCTACATCCTCACAACTGTGAAAGACTCTTTCCTATTTTGACAATGAAGGTATACCTTGAAATTGGTCTCAATTAATAGGCACAATGCAAAATGTCTGAAGCTAGTTAAAACTTAATATTTATGTGCATATGAAAGCGTCTTGTTTTAGTTATGTACTTTTTAATACAGAAACACAGAACTTAAAGGATTGCAAGTCTTCATAATCTTTTTCATTCTAGAAATTTCAGCTCCACTTTTACAGTTTTCAAAGAGAGTATTTTGTCCATAGGTAAATAGATCCACAAGTTTAATCAACTGACATGGCCCTCATCTTGAATTTCAAATATCAGTCAATCGTGGCAGTTTTAATTTCTACACAAAATTTGCACCATGATACATATTTTCCTGTGGCATCAAAGAACATAGAAATTCTTTCAAACTAGTGTGAGCATCTATTTTAAAATGGATTTCACAGTAACATTAACTATAATTTAGCTGCTCACGATGTTTACTTATCATTTTTATATTCACAAACAATCCGAGCAGAATTTCACAGCTCATGCATCATTCTCTGAACTGCCTTCTCTTTCTATGAAATTTTAAATTATTTTTTCCAACTTTTACATCCTGTGAGTTCTTTATTTACTAATCCAGTCTCTTGGATTTCTTAAAACTTCCATCAATTCTGCCTCCTTGGATCCTTCCTTGGGTTCATGCATGTACTCCCATCTCTGGAAGAAAAAAATTGACATTCACTGAGATATTGTCTTCTGTACACCAGTTAAACAAATCATAGGTTTCACTCATTTGACAGAAATTGTATCTTCAGTGAATTAAATGCAATGCACACAATGTGTGATTTTTTGTATTCATAGTTGAAAATTGGCAAATCTAAAAACAACACAAATATAGAGCTGTACTCAATGTACAGTTTTATGAATCTCCACAATGACTATTGACTCTTTGATATCATGAAATTCTGGCCTACTCTTGAAGTGGTTTACGTTGAATCTTTGGCAATATGGGAACTGGACATAATGTCTAAACTGAGGTGTTGCTAACACTGTCAGGTGTAACTATCATCTAGGAGTAATATCATTCAGCAACTAAGAAAACTCTGCAAAAGTTGAAACATTGTCTGAAAGTATATAGTCAAAACACACATTCCGTCAAATGTTCAAAGCACATCATTTGCAAGTGTCGTTTGTGCTGGTCTGGTGGTGGTGTTTTCACTGTGTGTCTGGACCTCTTTCCAGACAATGTTTCATTTTCGGCAGAGTTGTTTTCTTTGTGATCAACTGATATTACCGCCTAGACAATAGTAACACCTGACAGTGTTGGCAACTCCTAAATTTAGACAGTATGTCTAGTTCCAGTATTGCCAACATTCAACACAAACCACTGTTTTGCAATACTTACTGCTGTGAGAGGAAGTGACATTAAAATACTCTCAGTTCTTGATCCTGGCGTGTACAAACCAAACTTGGTTCCACGGTCATACACTAAATTAAATTCCACATATCTAGGGTATAATCGGGAAAAAAACATTTCATCAAAAAGTCATATAATGCTATGCAAGAGTCTATGATCTAAAATGATACATAGAGCAACTGAATTTCCAGCCTTTTTCGTAACAACATTGACCTGACAAATTTGGATTCAATACCGTCTCACTCGTAGCCTTTTTATACTGCATGGGACAAAATCTCTTTAGGACATGAACAGAGATTTTCTCAACTTTTCAATACAACATATTTACTATAAATTACTCTTATACAATACTCACCTTCCCCTTCGTAAAAGATGCCATTTTCTAGTGAAAAAGAAAATAGATTAAAATTGATTAGCAAAAGTATTAAAATTCAGTTTAAAATACTTGTCTTATCATCAATTGTTGTATTTAGTGACAGTCTCTCACTTTTCTCTAAATATTTCTATTCACAGAATATTGAATATTACATAATAACATGTATTTATTGTGTATTTGTACCTTGTAGTTGAGCCAATTTTCTTGATTTCCATGATAACATAAGTGCTGACAAAGTGAAAAGGTTTGTCTTGACTCTATGTATAGATTCTGAGATGTCTTAATGAATTTCAAACATGCACTTTCAGTTGCATATTAGTTATTGAAAATGATATTATAAGAATTCAGCCCTATCGAATCAAGACAAGTCTTGTATTGCCATTCCAACAAAGACACTGATAACTGAACTTCTCACAGAGATTGGAAGGAATGTATATCAGATCAAATTGAACATTTTTGAGGTAAAGTAGCTTGTTGAGCATCATTGCTGAGTAAGAATTGAGTCCTATATGTACAACCTGCTGTTCAAATGTAAACTGTATCAGCCAAGATTAACATCATCAAAGGCATCATGACATTGGCAATGACCAGTGATTTGGTACAAAATGGACTATTACGTTCAGACACAAGGCTAAAGAAAATTAAAGAGCTTTTCTTTGGAAAGTAGCCATCCATGTTTGATTATTTCAAATTCATTTTTACGGACAGAATATATCTTCACACTTGCAGCTACAAGCGTTCAATTTCATATTGAGCATATTCACTAGTTTGTTCAAAGATCTCTGTTTGGTGACCATGACTTTCATGTGGTGAATCCGTGGAAGAATAACATTTCCTTTTTCTATGAAGTAGTCTACCATCACTCACCTTTGTCTCCATCCATAGCTGTCTATACTGTGTTTCTGTACTATTGGTGTGTATGAGTCTAGCACAGCATTACCACATGACTTGGAAGAGAAACAGAGACCAAGATTACAGGAATACTAAAGTCCAAGACATGTACTGGATACATTCAATGTTTTAGCAAATTTGTCAAAAACTGTGAAGTTGAATGATGTCATTAGAATTCAACAGTTCATATGAGGATTCATACGGGTCAATTTTAACAAAAAGTCACAATCTCGGGGCTTTGACAAGAGTCAGCATGGATTTGTTTTCAGTATTAGTTGAAGGTTAAAGTCAAAGTCACAAAAGTACATGAAGGTCAATGTTTGTATCCCTGAGAACAGAGTAACATCAGCAAATTAAGTTTATCCAAATATCAAATACAAAACCTCAGACCCATTGGGGTGAGTTACTGGGTTGTATTGTCTCAAAAAATAAAATTATTGATTTCAAATACCTGAATAAACTGAAAAGCCTCTTCTTGTGATGGTTTATCCAGATCATCAAAAAAAATACCGCCAACACCCCGACACTCCCCTGCAGATGAATAAGATGAATGAATGAGGATACTGCAATTGATACTGAACAAATTAAACATTCTACAAGCAGTACATCCACAAATCTTGACATTGGTGATAAACTTCAGATGCCCTGTCCTTTGAAATTGATTTGAATGAAGAATATAACACAGAAGAAATTCAATGTTCAATGTTCAGTGGTTAAGCCCATCATAGTTTTTTGTCACATACCATAAAGACCGGTGATGAGATAATGTTTATACTTTCTCTATTTCATTCTTTGAATGTTTTAAATTTTGTCCTTGGTCCTTTAATAGCAATGAACTAGAGACAACATACAGTATTCAATTATTTCGTCAATAACAAGGAAATAAAGTGTAACCACTCCCCACCATACCTCTGTGAGGAATGTAGAAATACTTGTCACACCATTTCTTAAATTCTTCATAATACGTCGGATCATGTTTGTCACAAGCATTTTTCAGAGTTTTATGAAAATGTGTAACATCCTGAAAAAAAAGAAATGTCAAGAATTTCTTTGAGAGGGCCTCACTTTGTTTACAGTTTGAGATAAGGGTTCATTTGAGGACAGTATGAGGTCATAGTTCACCCAATGGTGATATGCAAATTACACAGCACAGCATAGCAAACTGAACAACAAATATGAAAATCATTCATACATTTGACACATGTATACGCGTCTGAAGCTGTAGACGACATAGTTGTAATACATCTTACAGGTACAATTTCAAGTGTAAAGTAGACAGTTAAAAATGTAACTGTAGTACTTCTGGCAGATACAATTTCACATAATGTTATGCATATTGAAAAGGTTGTTTGTATAAACTCTGTGTAGCATTATGATATCAATGGTTCAGGGCTCGAAATTAGCAGTGGTCCCATGTCCACAGGCTACCAACTTTTCTCTGGGGCTACCAAAATCCATTAAATGGTAGCCCACACAGACTACCAAAGCCTTAGACCTGAAATTCAGTAAGTACTTGGCATGCCATGCCCGGTCCTCACTTTTGTACAAGCTATTAAAATGCAGTCAAACCCAGCTGGACACAGAAAGAACAGACTATGACTTTGTTATGCAAATTAATAAGACAACCAGTTGTGCGGTGGAACTTCACAACAAAGTTTCAATATTTGAACTGATATACTTGAATGAAAGGGCACAGGAAATGATGGCCAATGAAAACCCATTTTTGTTTCATTTTGATCGCAATGTATCAATCACAATTACACAGATATTATGTCTCCTCCCTACAGAAAGCCATGGTCTATTTTTAGCACTGCTACAGTATGTCTCAGTGCTGAGAAGGTTGTGTCATTGTCGTGACGACTATCAAAATTTGCATACAACTCTGAGAGTAAAACAGGTTGTCAATAGGTCACCAAACTTTTGAGTATCACTAACGTCCATTATACCTGTTTCCTTTGGTATTAAAGGTGTGCAAGTATTCACATCATATGTCTAGAAAATTCACTTATGGGCAGAATCTAGAAAAATAGCCAAATATACATGGGCTACCAGCTATTGCCACTGGGCTACCAACTTCAGAAAATGGTAGCCCAAGTGGACTACCAGGAAAATAAGTTAATTTGGAGCCCTGAATGGTTCACAGAAATCACCTCTTCATCCAGATAATATGGAGTAAGATCTGTACCGCCACCAAACCACCACGTTACTTTTCCATCTTCTTCTTCTACTTCAAAATATCTATAATTAAAATGTATCGTTGGCACCATTGGGTTTCTCTGGAAAAAATTGAATGTTGATAAAACCATTATCTTACTCTAGATCATAAAACACAAATAGAGAAATCTGAAAATACAGGCGCATATAGGTAAAGCTGTATTACATAAAGCCTACACTCACACATTTTAAAATATTTCACTTTGATTTAACTGAGCACTTTCATCCAAATATTGACTATCAGGTCACTATACGGTGTGGAGCGGGGAAATTACTGCACATATTTGAGGGTGCTAATTCTTCCAACACAGTGCAGAGAAATTACTGTACACATTTGAGGGCAGTAATTCTTCCAAAACAGTGTGGGGAAATTACTGCACACACTTGAGGGCGCTAATTCTTCTAAAACAGTGTGGGGAAATTACTGCACATGTTTGAGGGCGCTAATTCCTGCATTATATCAGGAAGTAAATCAAGGCATATGTTATATGTGTTGCTATCATTCTGATTGATAATGTATTCTATTTAAGGAGTGCTGAAGAAGCACAGCACACGTCATTATGCCATGCTATAGGCTCACTAGTTTCAAAAACTTTGGACAGCTTGAGATATTTAATACAAACTCTCTTTCAGAAATATAGTATATCAGACAAAAGTCATTAATACTCATTTCAGCACAACTTACTGGATGTATGACTGCACTGATTCCGGCTGCAAAGAATGGTAATTTTCCATCACCAAGTTTTTTACCTCTGTTGAAACGAGCAAGGTAAGGTGGAGTTAACAGTAGGTATACATAGTGTCTACATTGTCCATAAGTTTACCTTCAAAAGTATGTATCACAATTTTATTTTTAAACACTTGTATTATAAGCACAAGGGGTGAATAGAAGAGGCAGTCAGACACGGCTGACTCGCAGCGTGTTTGCAAGGTTATATCTGATTGGTCGATTGTCACTATTCACAGCAACTTAGGGAGTTTATTTTTTATTGTTTTAATTATATTGGTAAGATTCAGCCAACCAATAGGATAACAGCTTCGAAATCGCTGCAAGTCGCCCCGTCAGACACTGACGGAGTTATTTATGCATTGGAAAACACCAAACAAACAAGAAACAAATGGAAATGGTCAAATCTAGACTTTCACTGCAAAATTCTGTGTTTGATTGGTACTAGACTGACAGATTCAGCCATCTGCAGGCACTCCGGCACTTCAGGACCTCTGACACTGGTCAAGCTACAAATGACAAGAAAATATCTTTGAAATCCTAAGTTTTTGTCACAAGGAAAATAGAATGTCAGGCCTAACAGCAATTACCTACCTGCTTCTCATCTGTTTGGCTGCCTCAGGTGGCAAGTTGCCTGTGACGACAGATATGTTGACTCCAGCTTTCTCAAAGACTGATCCATCCTGCAGGACACAGCTGATTCCACCACCACCCTACAGTAGAGAAGTAAACACAATAGACTCATGCTGGTGTACAAACAATTATTTATATAAATACAACTACATCAATGTTTTGAAGCCTGTACGACAGCATTTTTCTGACAGAATTTTGCTACAGTTTGAAAATTTCTGTCATTTGTTGACATTGAAATATTTGCCAATTTTCTAAGATATTCTGTGAATTCTACTCTATAAATGAAATTGCCTTTCATTGCATCACAACTTATTCTTTTGTGACAGAATGGCTGAGCATATGCGACCATTTTCACTTTAAATTTCCCGCCATTTTCCAAAATAGGACACGCAACATTGAAATCAGAGATACAACCTGGAGAGGGACATTAAATTTATTCCAGTGAATATCAACATGCTGTTTCTCTGAGAATTCCCAATGCATGCATGCACTATGTTGATCATCTTTATGCCTTTTTTGCAGTCTTTTCAAAGGGACAACAATTTCTTATTAATGTTTTTTCAATCTCAGGTAAACCTTCAAGTCAATAATACAATAAAGCCTACATGCATCCTTTGGTAAGTTCACTTACATGAATTAATTTTAGTTTGAAATAAAATAATGAAAAGAATGCAAAGCATTGCCTTTGATGATTCTTTAATACTAAAGTACAAAGGCACATCCAAATAGCTATGAGAGCTTGAAGATATTATGAAAATAACAGAATCAATACGATATTATTACCAATACTCACTTCATCTCTCTGCCATCGGTCTACATGAAACTTCTTGTCAAAGTCTAAGTCTTCCAGTTCTTTGCAAATTTTTCCCTGTGAAGGTGAGAATAGACAGGTTAGCTGTAACCACGGCATAGTAACCATGGCATAGTGGAAATTTGCCAGCCAACCAACATGTTCAACATTATCAAGTATGGTGTTGGATTATTTTGATGTTTTCAAAATCTTTTGGGAGCCACTGCTTTTTCAATAGTTGCCAAAAGGTTGAGACTGAAAACAGTCGTATCAGAGAAAAAACTTATACAAATTTTCACTTACTTGGTAGGACTATGCTGTATGATTTCTGACTGACAGCATACAAAATCATACAAATATGCATCATACATCAGAGCAAAATGCTGTTTTTATTGTATCGATCAGAACTGCATATTCAAACATACTAAAGACTGTGATAATAAGCCTCTTGGCACACTTTCATGATCTACAACATGGAGAATTATTAAAAAAGCTTTACCAAGCAGTAAAGATATGGCAAATGGTCAAC